>JAAAKG020183951.1:0-25570 GCA_010014905.2 Druon quercuslanigerum
GGCGGGAATCGAACCCGCAAGCCGACAGAGTGGGTCCAAAGCCTGCGCTTTAGCCCCCACGACCATCGTCCCACTAAATTTTTTTTTTTTTTTTTAGTTACAAAATCCTTTTTTTATTGAAAAGTCATCTTTTTCAAGTAAAAATTCATATTTTTTGCTGAAACTTAAAAAAGTTTTTCACTACTTTCCCAAAACTTCACTTCCTCTGCAAAAAATGTAACTACTGGCTTTATAACTCTCTAAAATTTAATTAGTTTTGATGTGAGAAAAGAAAGTTTGAAATTGGTTTAAGGATACGACCTCCCACTATATAATTCTGCAGCAAGAGAAAAGTATACTGAAAGAGAAGAGTATACCGCGATAAAAAATATTCCTTTATGGAAAATTATGCCGGAAGAGAAAAGCATATCGTAAAAGAAAAAAATTCTGGAATAGAAAAGTATACTAGAAGAGAAAAGTATTCCGATAGATAAAAGTATTCCGAAAGAAAAAGGTATGCCGGAAGAGAAAAGTCTGACAAAAGAGAAAAACGTGCCAAAAGAGGAAGATATTTCAGTAGAGAAAATTGTTAATAAATAGAAAAATATGCCAGAAGAGAAAATAATGCTAGAAGAGAAAAATATACCGGAAGAGAAAAGTATGCTTGAAGAGAAAAGTATGCCGGAAGAGAAAAGTATGCCGAAAGAGGAAAAAATGCTGAAATAAAAAAGTATACCAGAAGAGAAAAGTATGCCGAAAGAGAAAATTATGCCGGAAGATGAAAAAAAGGCTGGAAGAGAAATGTGTACCATAAGAGAAAAGTATGCCGGAAGAGAAAAGTATGCCGGAATAGAATTCCGACACAGAAAAAAATTCTGGAATAGAAAAGGATACCAGACGAGAAAAGTACTCCGGAAGAGAAAAGTCTAGAGAAAGCAAAAAATATGCCAAAAGAGAAATATATTCTGTCAGAGTAAAGCATACTGAAATATGAAAAAATGCTGGAAGAGAAAAGTATGCCAGAAGAGAAAAGTATGCCGGAAGAGAAAAGTATGGCGAAAGAGAAATATGTGCCAAAAGAGGAAGGTATTCCAGTCGGGAAAATTGGGAAGGAAGAGAAAAATATGCCAAAAAAGAAATTTATTCCGATGGATAAAAGTATTCCGAAAAAGAAAGGTATGCTGGAAGAGAAAAGTATGCCGAAAGAGGAAAAAATTCTGGAATAGAAAAGGATACTATACGAGAAGAGTATTCCGGAAGAGAAAAGTATACAGAAAGTGAGAAATATGACAAAAGAGAAATATATTCTGGTAGATAAAAGTATACCGAAAGATGAAAAAAGGCTGGAAAAGAAAAGTATACAAGAAGAAAAAAGTATGCTGAAAGAGAAAAGTATGCCGGAAGATGAAAAAAGGCTGGAAGAGAAAAGAGTACCAGAAGAGAAAAGTATGCTGGAAGAGAAAAGTATGCCTGAAGAGAAACCCGAAACAGGAAAAAATGCTGGAGTGGAAAAGGATACCAGACGAGAAAAGTATTCCTTAAAAGAGAAGTATACATAAAGTGAAAAATATGCAAAAAAAAAAGAAATTTATTTCGATAGATAAAAGTATTCCGAAAGAGAGAGGTATGCCGGAAGAGAAAAGTATGCCGAAAGAGGAAAAATTCTGGAATAGAAAAGTATACCAGAAGAGAAGAGTATGCCAGAGGAGAAAAGCATGCCGGAATAGAATCCCGACACAGGAAAAAATGCTGGAATAGAAAAGGATACCAGACGAGAAAAGTATTCCGGAAGAAAAAAGTATACAGAAAGTGAGAAATATGCCAAAAGAGAAATATATTCTGGTGGATAAAAGTATACCGAAAGATGAAAGAAAGCTGGAAGAGAAAAGTATACCAAAAGAGAAAAGTATGCCGGAAGATGAAAAAAGGCTGGAAGAGAAAAGTGTACCAGAAGAGAAAAGTATGTCAGAATAGAATTCCGACACAGAAAAAAATGCTGGAATAGAAAAGGATACCAGACGAGAAAAGTATTCCGGAAGAGAAAAGCATACCAGAATATGAAAAAATGCTGGAAGAGAAAAGTATACCAGAAGAGAAAAGTATGCCAGGAACAGAAACTCGAAACAAGAAAAAATGCTGGAATAGAAAAGGATACCAGACGAGAAAAGTATTCCGGTAGAGAAAAGTCTACAGAAAGCAAGAAATATGCCAAAAGAGAAATATATTCCGGTAGAGAAATGTTTACCGAAATATGAAAAAATGCTGGAAGAGAAAAGTATACCAGAAAAGAAAAGTATGCCGGAAGAAAAAAGTCTGGCAAAAGAGAAAAACGTGCCAAAAGAGAAAGATATTCCAGTAGAGAAAACTGTGAATAAATAGAAAAATATGCCAGAAGAGAAAACAATGCTAGAAGAGAAAAATATACCGGAAGAGAAAAGTATACGGGAAGATAAAACACAACAATTTTTTATTAACTATCCCTCTAAAGGATGATTCGTGATTATTCTCCTGTCTTATGGATTCAAAGGTTCTGTTTTCTTTACGAGTGACAAAATGGGAAAGAGAGAAAAGAGAATAGCCCGAAGGAAAAGTATAAAAATGAATACAGCTTTAACTTTCGAAGCAATATTGAATAACGCCTGGAGCTTTGTTTTTAACCTGGATAAAAAGTAGGTGAAACAGCTTCAATAGAATATTTACAAAAAATATAAATATGGATTGCTTTCTTTAAAAATATGAGATTTTTCAATGTTTCAAGTAAGTGTATAGAATCCAAAGGAAACCCAGGGTAACTACTTTATGCATCCTTTTCCCTAGTATATTCATATTTTCTGGAAATTTAATTTTTGGAATTTTAGACTGGTTCTTAAAATGCATTTTTCACCGGTTATTAAAAAAATTTAAGCTTAAAAAGCTAACTATTTTTTTTAGTTTAAACTAACCAAATTACACTGCAAATTCATACGGATTAATTTGAGAACTTATAATTCAGCAATTTGAAGTTGGACTAAGCTGAATTCTATTGTTTTAAAAATTAGGAATTTCACATAAATGAAAATAATCATCAAATTTCGATGCTAAAAAACAAAAAATGTCCTGTATCAATTACAAAAAAACTTAAACATAAAATTCCCTCCCTTTCAGCTCAAGAAAAACTCTAAACTTTTAGTAATTAACTTTTAAGTTTTAAGAATTCAAAGTTGGGACGGCTGTTAAATAATAGATAATTTTAAAAACAAAATTGCCGATATTATATAAAATATCCGGAATCTAAAAAATCCAAAATTGTTTTATTAATAAATACGTATAAGGCTTTCTTTACTTAAGTATTTTAAATCCTGAAAATGTGTTTAAGTGTAATTGAGAGGTACATGTTTCCATATAGGGATCAAATATAATCGAAAAGTCGATTTTTCCAAATTGCAGTCTGGCCAACTTTAAGCACGTAGTTTTTTTTAATGCTGGAAATGGGTTAGCTACAGTTGAGTGGTAGATTTGACGTAGTTAGTGTACGATAATTTAGGAGAAAATTGTTTTTTTGTAAGGAAGTGACTACGTTTACCAATATTTGAGTACAAATACGGGTGTTTCTACACAAAAATCTAGCAATTGGTACCACCATTTTGGTAAAAATATCCCTTTTTCCAGCTTCCCATATTCGTGCCGAAAAAATTTGACTATAAACGACAGGTTTCTTAAAATACTGGAAATGGGGTTAAACATAATTGCTCGGAAGATTTGGGCAAGTTGGGGTATAGTCAACTACAAACTTCTGATTTTTTTCTTCTAAATATTAGGGCCTAACCAATTATTAACAAATGGTATCTTTTCAAAACTATAAACCGATTGATTTTTTAAATACTGGAAATGAGGTCAAGTATATTTGTGTGGGATATGCTCAACTATTAAAAAATATTTTTTGTAACTGCCGGGAAGGGGGTCAAATCCAGTTAAGATATTGATTTTGCCAAGTTGGGTCAACTATGAATGGATGATTTTTTTTAAATACTTCAAATGGGGCCCAATACATTTCATAACTAGATTTTGCGGAGTTGGGTTATGGATAACCACAGAAAAGTGTTTTTTTTTTAATTGCTGGAAATGTGTTCAAGTAAAATTGAGAGATAGATTTGACCGAGTTTGTGTATGACAATGTAGGAACAAATTATTTTTTAAGGAAGGGTCTACGTGTACCAATATTTAAATACAAATATAGGGTTTTCTACACAACAATCTGCCTATTGATACCGAAATTTTGGTACAAATATCCTTTTTTCCAGCTTCCCATATTCGTACCGAAAAAATCTGACTATAAACGACAGGTTTCTTAAAATACTGGAAATGGGGTCAAACATAATTGCTAGCCAGATTTGGGCAAGTTGGAGTATAATCAATTGTAAAATTACGTTTTTTTTCTCTAAATACTGGAAACGGAAAATAATTGAGTTGTAGATTTTGAGAATTGCCTTTGCAAAATTAGGGCCAAACCAATTATAAACAAGTGGTATCCTTTTAAAACTATAAACAAATTAATTTTTAAAATTCTGGAAATGGGGCCAAGTATATTTGAGAGATGGATTTTGCCCATTTGGCCTATGATCACCTATAAAAAAGTGTGTTCTTCCAACTGCTAGAGAAGGGGTCAAATCAAATTAAGATATAAATTTATATAGATTTATATCCACAAAAAAGTTTTTTTTTTCAACTGCTGGAGATTGGGTCAAATATAAACATACGATTTTTTTAAATATTGTAAATGGAGTAAAATATATTTAGGAGATAGATTTAGCCGAGTTGGGGTATGGTCAACTATTAAAAATTGTTTTTTTAACTGCTGGGAAGGGTGTCAAATCCAGCTAAGATATTGATTTTGTCAAGTTGGGCCAATTATAAGTGGGTGTTATTTTTAAATACTTCAAATGGGGTCAAATATATTTTATAACTAGATTTTGCGGAATTAGTTTATGGATATCCACAAAAAAAGTTGTTTTTTTCATCTGCTGGAAATGGGTTCAAGTAAAATTGAGAGGTAAACTTTACAATTTTGGGAAGAAATACATATAATTGAGAAGTCGGTTTTACCGAGTTAGGATATGGTCAACTATAAAAGAGTGTTTTTTTAAATGCTGGGAAGGGGTTCAAATCCAGTTAAGTTATTTATTTTGCCAAATTGGGCCAACTATGAATATATGATTTTTTTAAATACTTCAAGTAGTGTCAAATATATTTTATAAATAGATTTTGCGGAATTGGGTTATGGATAAACACGGAAAATTGTGTTTTTTTAACTGCTGGAAATGGGTTCGGTTTAGCCAAGTTAGGGTAGTTCTAGTATACAAGTGTTTTTTTCAAATGCTGGAAATGGGATCAAATCAAATTCAGATATAGAGTTTACCAATTCGGAACAAATATGAATAGATTTTTTTTTTAAATACGGGAAATAGTTTCAAATAAAATTAAGACGTAAATTTGACCTTTTTGAGATAACACATAATTGAGGAGTCAATTTTTCCGAGTTGGGATACGGTGCACAATGAACAAATGGTTTCTATAACTGCTGAAAATGGGACAAAATACAATTGCAAGATAGAATTTGCCGCTTTCGAGTACGGTGAAGTATAAACAAGTGATTTTATAAATTTCAGAATGCGTTTAAATCTTATATAGAAATAGATTTGAGCACGTATGGTCAGCTATAAACTTATGATTATTTGTAAATACTGGAAAGGGGTTCAAATAAAATTGATATGTAGACATTCCTGTTTCGGGATAAAATACAATTGAGGAGTCGATTTTGCCCAGCAGAGGTATGGGCACCTATGCACAGGCGCTTTCTTTAAAAGCTAGAAATGGGTTAAATAAAATTTAAAGGTCGATTTTGCTGAGTTGGTTTATGGCTAACTATAAACAGGTTGTTTTTTTAGATACTGAAATTGGGTTAAACTTTATTGTGAAGAAGATTTAGTCGAGAAGGGTTATGGCCAACTATAAACGGCTAGTTTCCTTAAAATACTGGAAATGGGGTCAAATATCGTTAGGATGTAGATTTTGCCGACTCAGTATACTTTTAACTTTAAAAGGGTATTTGGGGATCCTAGACAGGGTTTATTGTAATTGAAAAGAGAATTATAAACAAATAAGTCTTTTTTGATACGCGTATTCAGCGAAAAACTTACATAGATCGGTTTAAAAAATAATTAATGGTAAATATTTCCATCCAAATATAATTTCAAAAGCGTTCACTTAACATAAAAAGGTGCAAATCCCCCTGATATCTTCGTAGTATAGAAAGGGATGAAAAGTATCTTGAAAGTGATGAAAACTTTTTAATTAAGCAGATAGGCTACGAGCCAGTATCGCAAGTCCCTGGAAATTCATGAAGATCGAACGCAAAAGTATACAAAGCAGGATTAGGAAATAAAGAAGGTAGTGCGATAAAAAAATTATTTATGCGAGCGTAAAGTTGATAAAGTAGACAGAAATATAATCGAATGTATGTGAAATTAGTTTATCAGTACTACAATAAACAAGAATTGTTGAGTTATATCTGCTTTTGAATTTCAAGCATTGTGCAAATTTTAGCGTAATTATGGTCCAATTGTTTTCAGAGTTGAAATAGCACCTCTGAAATTCTCTTGCAATAATTTCCAAAATTCAATACTCACTCAATGGGATTTTAATGTAACGAATTAACAGAAAGACTTTGAGTTTAATTGTTAATTACGAGTACCCATCAGGATTAGTAGAGGTCAGGGAATTATAAAAATTAAGCGAAAATGAGACAATTTCCCCGTGCGGTCTGTAGTACCGCACGACCACGCTTAGGGGTTAAAAACAGTTAGGGAAAATCAGGGAAAAAAGAAAATTTGCAGTAAATTTTCGGAAGTCAGAAAATTTTGATTTCTGAACTCAACATTTAAATTCTGGTATTTACTTATTTTAAGATTCTTTTGGATGATTTGAAATAAAAATCGGTTAAATTTATTTAAATCCTTTAAAAAAAATTTAAATCCCTAAATCCTTTATATTTTTTAAAAAACTTCATGAAAATAATTAAAATATTTTTGAATATGTTGCAATTTTTTTAAATCCATCCAAATTATTGGCAGCCATTTGCAATTTTCTGGAAGCCAAATTGCTTTCGAATTGTTAAGAATTTTTTTTAATTATTTATAGCTGTTTTTAAATTTTGTAAAATATTTTAAAATCTTTAAAAATGTCACAAAATTGCTAAAAAAAAGAATTTTTCAAAATGCTCTGAATCCACTTCGAACTCCTTGGAAATCATTAAAAAAATTGGAAACTATTTAAAATCTTTTGAAATCTATTTTCTTTTAAATTGCCCAAATCCCGTGAAATCCTCTGATATATTTGAAAGTCTTACAAATTCTCTTAAATTTGATGAGAATTTTTTTAATTAATTTAAAAATTCTTGAATTTCGTGATATCCTTTGAAATTTTAGGTGATTTAAAAAAATAATGAAATCCTTTAAAATCTCTTCAAATTACTTGAAAATTAGTTAAATTCTTTTAAAGTTTTCGAAATCTTTAAAAATGACATTAAAAAGTTGATCTTTCTTTAAAATTTATTCATTACAGATTTTCGAATAACGTAAAAATCTTTGAATTTTTTAAAAATATAAAGTACTTAAAATACTTCTAAATTTCTTTTAAAAATTCATAAAGGCCTACGATTTCTTAAATCTCTAAATTACATCGAGAAATATTTGATGATTATTTAAAATTCTTGAGAATTTTTTGAAAATAATTGAAAATTTTTTAAAATTCATTTTTACGGTTTTAATAAGGTTAAATTTTTTCAAATGTTTTTAAGTTCACAATAGTCCATTGGAATTTTATGAAATCCATCAATATCTTGTAATTTATTAAATTTTTTCAAATCGCTTAATCTTTTAAATTTTTTTAAAATCTCCATGAAAATTATTCAAATATTTTGGAATCTAATAAAATTATTGGCAGTCCTTCGCAACTTTCTAAAACCCATTTTCATTTTTCACCCATTTTTTTTTTAATCCAGTTTCTATGAAATCCTTGAAAATCTTTGAAAATCTTACAAATTACTCAGAAATTTTCAAGAATTTCATGCAACTCATTGAAATGTTTTTAAATTTTCTAAAATCTTTTGAAATACTTGACAATCTTAAGAAATCACTACAAAGTTTTTTTTCTTAAAATTCACTAAATCCACTTTGAAATTCTTGGCAATCGTTCTAAAAAATTAAAAGGTATTTAAATTTTTTGAAATCCATTTTCTTTTAAAATTTCTCAAACCTCATGAAATCCTCAAAATATTTCAAAGTCTTAAAAATTCCCTTAAATTTGATGAGAACTTTTTAAATTAATTAAACAATTCTTGAATTTCGTGATATTCTTTGAAATTTTTTGGGATATTACAAAATCAATGAAATCCTTTAAAATCTCTTCAAATTACTTGAAAATAAGTAAAATTAATTTTAAAGTTTTCGAAATCTTTGGAGATGATTTTAAAAAGTTGATCTTTCCTTGAAACTTCTTCAAATCCATTAAAGATTCTCGAATAACGTAAAATGCTTTAAATTCTTTGAAAATCTATAGAGTCTTTAAAAAACTTATAAATTTCTTTTAAAAATTTGAAAATTCCTTCGATTTTTACATCTCTAAAATGTATCGAGAAATATTTGATAATGATTTAAAATCCTTGAAAATTTTTTAAAAATTATAAAAAATTTACGGGTTTAATAAGTTGAATTTTTTCAAATCTTTTAAAATTTAAAAAATCCCATAGTAATTTTATGAAATCCATCAATATCTTGTAATTTCTGAAAAAGCTTTCTAAATCCAAAAATATATGGATTTCTTTAAATTCATTAAATTTTTTCAAATCGCTTAATTCTTTAAAATTTTCAAAAATCTCCATGAAAATTATTCAAATATTTTAGAATCTAATAAAATTATTGGCATTTTTTGGAAATTTCCTGCAGCCCATTAAAAGCCTTCCAGTTTCTTTAAAATACTCGAAAATCTTTGAAAATCTTACAAATTACTTTCAATTTTTAAGAATTTCTTAAAAACTCATTAAAATGGTGCTAATTTTCTAAAAAATCCACTAAATCCACTATGAAATTATTGGAAATCATTCAAAAAAATTAAAAGGTATTTAAATCTCTTGAAATCCATTTTCTTTTGAAATTTCTCAAACCTCATGAAATCCTCTAAAATATTTTAAAGTCTTACAAATTCCCTTAAATTTAATGAGAATTTTTAAAATTAATCAAAGACTAATTGAATTTCGTGAAATCCTTCGTAATCTTTGGAGATGATTTTAAAAAGTTGATCATTCTTTAAAATTTATTCAAATCCATTACAGACTCTCGAATAACGTAAAAATTTTTGAATTCTTTAAAAATCTATAAAGTACTTGAAAAACTTATAAATTTCTTTAAAAAATTTGAAAAGTCCTACAATTTTTCAAATCTCTAAAATATACCGAGAAATATTTGATAATTATTTAAAATCATTGAACATTTTTTGAAAATCATTGCAAATTTTTTTAAAATCACTGAAATTTTTACGTGTTTAATACGTTAAATTTTTTCAAATCTTTCAAAATTCACAAAAGTTCATTGGAATTTTATGAAATTTATCAATATCTTGTAATTTCTGAAAAAGCTTTCTAAATCCAAAAATATATGGATTTTTGGAAATTCGTTGAATATTTTCAAATCGCTCATCCCTTTATAAGTTTTAAAAATTTCCATGAAAATTATTCAAATATTTTGGAACCTAATAAAATTATTAGCAGTCCTTTGCAAATGTTACAAACAACTTTCATATTTTTAAGAATGTCTTAAAACTTATTAAAATGTTTTTAAATTTTCTAAAATCTATTGAAATACATGAAAATCTTACGAAATCGCTTGAAAAAAAATGTCCTAAAATCCAATAAATCCACTTTGAAATTATTGGAAATCCTTCCAAAAAATTAAGAAGTATTTGAATCTCTTGAAATCTATTTTCTTTTAAAATTTCTCGAATCCCATGAAATCCTCTAAAATATTTTAAAGTCTCACAAATTCCCTTGAAAATGCTGAGAATTTTTGTAATTAAGTAAACAATTTTTAAATTTCGTGAAATCCTTTGAAATATTTGGAAATTTCATGAAATTCCTTGAAATATTTGGAAATTTCACAAAATCTTTAAAATCCTGTAAAATATTTTAAGATTCCTTGAAGTTTTTTAAAATTCTTTGAAGGTTTTCGAAATCTTTAGATTAATATTAGTTTGCCGTAAATCCTTTTAAAACTCTGAAATCTCTCAAAACCTTCGAAATCTCTAAAATATCTTTAAGAATATTTCATAATTAATTAAAATCATTAAAAATTTTTAAAAATCCAAATAAAGTAGAATTTCTTGAATACCATAAAATTGTTTAAAATCTTTGGAAATCCTTCAAAAAATATATCGATTTCTTGCAATTCTTTAAAAAAAAATTCAAATTGCTTAAATTCTGCAAAATCTTTTAAAGTATACAGTAACAAAAATGGTTGTTATTGTGCATTTTGTATATTGTAGATTTTCAAACAACATGAAAATTTTTGCAAATATACAAAAAAAATTTCCAACTCAAAAGTTAGAAAAAATATTTTTTCTAACTTTTTACACTTAATTCTGAATTTTCCGATTTTTGTGAAATTTTGTGAAATTTCCAAATATTTCAAGGGACTTCACGAAATTCCAAAATATTTCAAAGGATTTCACGAAATTAAAAAATTGTTCACTTAATTTAAAAAATACTCAACAATTTCAAGGGAATTTGTAAGACTTTAAAATATTTCAGAGGATTTCATGAGATTTGAGAAATTTTAAAAGAAAACGAATTTCAAGAGATTTAAATACCTTTTAATTTTTTGGAATGATTTGTAAGAATTTCAAAGTGGATTAAATGTTTCAAAGTGGATTTAAAATTCAAAGAAACTGGAAAAGCTTTAAGTGGGTTTGAGAAAATTGCAAAGGACTACCAATAATTTTAGTAGATTTCAAAATATTTGAATTATTTTCATGGAGATTTTTGCGAATTTTGAAGGATTAAGCGATTTAAAAAAATTTGATGAATATCAAGAAATCCATATATTTTGTTTTGATTTAGAAAGCTTTTTAAGAAATTACAAGATATGGATGGACTTCCTAAAATTTTAATGGACTTTTATCAATTTTAAAATGTTTGAAAAAATTTAACGTATTAAACCCGTAAAATTTTCAAGGATTTTAAATAATCATCACATATTTCTCGATATATTTTAAAGATTTAAAAAATATTAGGACTTTTCGATTTTTTAAAAGAAATTTATAAGATTTGTTAGGACTTTATTGATTTTCAAAGAATTCAAAGCATTTTACGTTATTCGAGAATCTGTAATGAATTTGAATACATTTTAAAGAAAGATTAATTTTTTAAAATCATGTTCAAAGATTTCGAAAACTTTGAAAGAATTTTACTAATTTTCAAATAATTTGAAGAGATGTTAAAGGATTTCCTTGATTAGATAGATTAAAAGGAATTGCCATAGATTTAAAAATATTTTAATCATTTCCATGGAGATTTTTTTGGAAACTTAATACATTAAGCGATTTAAATTTTTTTAAGAATTTTAAGCCATCCATACATTTTTGCAATTGTTATCAAAGTTATTCAACAATTTTACAGCATTCGAGAAATTTTAATGCATTTCAAGAGATTTCTAATAAATTCCATTATATTTAGGAATGATTTCCCAGAATTTCGAAAACTTTGGAGAGGCTGTCAAAAATATGAATAGATTTAGGAGAATTTTAATAGACTTCAAAATATTTTAATTATTTTCATGCCATTATTCAAGAAATATAGAAGATTATAAGATTTAAAAAATTTTTTAAGGGATTTAAATAAATTTAACCGATTTTTTTCCAATTATGAAGAAGAATCTTAAAATAAGTAAATAAGATTTAAATTTTGATTTCAGAAATGGAAATTTTCTGACTTTCGGACATTTACTGAAAATTTTCTCATTTGCCCGATCTTCCCTAACTGTTTTTAACCCCCAAGTGTGGTCGTGCGGTACCACAGACCGCACGGGGTAATTCCGTGCCAGGATAGACAGTGCATATGGTAACAAAAATGGTTGTTATTGTACATTTTTCATATTGTAGATTTATAAACAACCTGGAAATTTTTGGAAATGTACAAAAAAAATTTCTAGCCTGTATCCGATTATAACCTGAACAAACTAAATGAATGATGCAAAAAGTAATCCATTTTTATAGTTTATTTTAATTTTCAATACTTTTAAAAATCCTGCCTATTTTTGACAATGTGCAAGAAATTTTAGAATGAGACACATTTAGAATTTTTTTTACCCTTAAGGCTAGCTAGCTCCCGATTCGGGCCCGAAAGAACTGACTAGAGGAGGGAAGAAATGTGTTTTTTAGTTTTCACTTTTTTTTGTACTTTTAAAATCCCTGCCCTTTTTTTATTTTTATTTTTATTATTTATTTTATTTTTTTTATTTTTGAAAAATCAAGGATAATTAGGTAATGCCAATTCTTGAATTTTGTAGCAGCCGAGCTAATTCTATTTAAAGTTTTATTAAAAATTAAAAATTTATTTTCATTTGCTATTTATTTAAAGTCCCACGTTTGAAAATAATTTTTTTCTGACATTTTTTAGGCTTCTCTTGTTTCTAACAATTAGGCAATGTTTTGCGCAATACACTTGAAAATTCAGGCATAAGGGATGCTGTATGTAGTGGACCGTGGTTCTTGTGGTTTGACGTTTAACCTCTTTAAAGGAAAATAACCCAAAGACCCTTTCCAGCTAACTCATGGGGAAGATTAACTCTTAAAATATTCACCAGGCGATTAGCCGGTGCTTAAAATGATTGTCCAACTGTAGCCTCTTGAAACAACGGCGAGTTGGGGTCAGGAAAACCCTCTTTTCCAAAGAGAAAAGGAATGGCTTTTCAGAATCATATGGTGGAATGTTAAATGAGTGTGCATTATGGTGGTTTAAAAATGCACTAAAATGTTTTTCTTTAACTTTTCATGCATATCGCCCAAAATTTTTTTGAAATCCATAAAAAAATAAATCCTTTTTTTGTTTCCTTTGAAAAAAATGATATTTTGAGGTGGGAAAACCCCCATGCTATTTAACACACATTTTTTATGAGAAAAAAGACGTTTTTGTGAATTTCGTTCTGAATAGTAAATATTATCTAAATAGGGTTAAACCTCATAACTTATTTTTAGAATTAGCTACAGAGTAGGAATTGAATATTATTTTTTTAATATCACCCCCATAAGTCCATTTGGTTGAGTCGCAAAAAAGTCTCATAATTGGAAAAATGGGTTTTACGATTTTTTGACGTTAATGTTTTAACAAAGAAACTAAAAAATATCAATTTTCAAAAACAAATAATCATTTACAACCAAAAATTAGGAAAGAATTATAAACAAAATAGCTAATTAAAAAAAAACGATAAGGTTTTAAATAAAATTCTGAATCTGTAACAACAACAAACATCAAACAGTTGATTTATTTGCCAGAAGAGATAAAATTTCGACCCAGCGAGATGAATTTTCAATAAAAGAGTCGAGTTCTCAACCAGTGAAACATTTCTCAGCCAGAAAAGAAAAAAATTAACTACATTCTTGAACTTTAAAAAAAAGTTGATTATTTAAAGACTAACTAATAGAAGTTAAACAAAATATTGCAAGAAAATTAAAATAAAGGTAAAAAGAAAGTACCAGAAGTGAAAAGAAGGAAGATAGAAAAGGGATGCAAATGTAGAAATGAGAAAGGGGTTCAGGTTTAGGGCGCAATTCCGAATAGCTGAGTTCTCCGATTTTCTTTAAACTCCGTATAGTTACGTACTTTGTAACGCCGATCACGAATATGATAATGAATATTGGCGACAAGGCGATTTTTATGGCAAGAACACGAAAAAACCATAAAATCAGGGTTTTTTTGCGTTTAAACAAGCCAATATGAAAAATTTTGCAAAATATTCCATGCAACAGTTAGGGCCCCCATTGAGATAAAAATGTGTCGTTTAAAAAGTTTTTTTCTTCGATTACACAAAACAAAAAGCGGACAAAAGCGGTTATAATCATGGTTTTTTGAGTTTATCTCAGTCAGCACGCAAAATTTCCTAAAATATTATTGACAAAAGTTGTAGATCTCCTTGAGATTAAAATTTTTGGTTGCATGTATTATTTTCTACGAGTGATGCTTTTCGAGGAAATTAGCGATATATCTATCTGTCCGCAACAGGTCCTAAGTGGCGACGACGGACTGTAAATAACGGCAGCCACCAAATTTTCCAACGTCTCGTGGGAGCGGACGGCACTCCTGTGACTGGTTACAGAAATAATGTTGGTCAAACCCCTACCCCTTTTCAACGTCTTTTAGGGGGCGGAAAGACATCCCTGTGACTGGGTACAGAAATAATGTTGTTCAAACCTATACCCCTTTCCAACTTCTCGTTGTGGGGGGGGGGTCAAACCCCTACCCCTTTCCAACATCTCGTGTGAGGCAGAAAGGCACCCCTGTGACTTGTTACAGACAGAATGTTGGTTAAATCTCTACCCCTTTCCAGCGTCTCGTAGGTGGTGAAAAAGCATCCCTATTGTTACAGAAACAATGCTGGTCAAACCTCTACCCCTTTCCAACGTCTCGCGGGGGGGGGGGGGGCAGGAAGACTGTGACTTGTTACAGAAACATTTTTGGTAAAACCTATACCCATTTACAACATCTTGCGCGGGGTGAAAAGGCACCCCTGTGACTGGTTACAGAAATCATGTTGGTCAAATCCATACCCTTTTCCAAATTTCCCCATTTTTCGGACCGTTTGTTCAAAATTGAAGCCCACAGCAAAACAAGTTAGTTAGTTATAAAGAAAATTGACGTTTCTATTTTTTTACTTTGGGTAAAAAGTTAATAAAAAAAATCCCATTAGACAATTGTTGGATAGAGTTCGATTTGTCTTAACCCGTAAGTACTATAAGCGCGGACGGTAGAGAAAGACCTGTCGCTTATTGTACTAAAATCTGTTATATTTCATGAAATGTATCACTGATTTTATCGAAAACTCTCACTCGCAGGAAAAAATGCTTAAAACAAAAAATGTGTATCTCGATTAGATTTACTACTTTTATTACAAAGATTTTGCGAAATTTTGCGTATTGACTAATCTAAACACAAAAAACATTGATTATTAAGGGTTTTTTTCATGATAATCGATGTATCACTAAGTTTTGCGAAAACTATGCCTAGTAGATAAACAAGTTATGAACAAAATATGTGTAATATTGTACGTTCAGTATCGACCTTTTGTCTTTTTTGACTGATGAGGGTCCAAACAGGGACCGAAATGTTTCAAAATGAACAATTTGGCTTTTCTTCCTTTTCATTTTTGACCTTCATTTCCATGACTTGCATCGTTATTTAAAATCTGTATAATTTGATTAGGTCTCAAAATTTAGGTCAGAGTATTTGGTGATATTGTGCGCATTGGTTTAGATAAATGCAAAAACTTTGACTTTATAGGTTTGTCATGAAAGTTTATTAATTACTCATTTTCGCGAAAACTATCCCTCGCATAAAAAATGTGTGTTACAAAAAATATGTACTTTGATATTATCTATACCTTTTGTTGGAAAGATTTTGCCAATTTCCACTATAAAATTCTTAATCAGCGCTTCAAAATACATAAGTAAACTGAGTTTAAAGAAAATCGGAGAATTCAGCTATTCAAAACTTTATCCCAAGAAGGTCGAAGGCAGCAATATTGGACGAGATAGAGAAGGAAGCATGACTGTTTAGTACACAAGAGGTTAGAGAGAGTCTGAATGAGGTGGTAAATACAGGATGGATGTGAAAGGGATTTACATAAGGGTGGGGAAAGGGATTGATAGTGCTACTATATAAAAAAAGGTTAAGGATACGCAGGAAAATTATAGAGGCACAACGACAATGAATGCGGCGTACAAAGTATAAGCGATGGTGTTTGGTGGAGAGGCTGCAGAAGGATGTGGCAGCACATATTGAAAAGAGAATTAGGAAAAAAGTGGTTAAAAGTGTACGCTTTTTCAGTGGATCTTAAAAGCGCGTTCCCTACGGTGGATGGGTCAGGTTGTGAGAGTCGATGGTAGAAAGAGGAGTAGAGAGACGCCTAATCTAGAGGTTAAGGAAAGTAAATGAAGAGACAAAAGATAGGGCGTGAGGATAGGAAAGAAAAGAAAAGGGAATTTCAAAGCGTTTCTGGTTGTATAGGGGGTTGCCGCAATTATGCCCGTTTAGCCCAACGATTTTTGCGATTTTAATCGTGGATATGGGAAGTAAGCTAGATGCCGGAGTGGCAGAAAGAGTTAGGGTAGTGGGGACTAAGGTAAGTTCACTCTCTTATGAAGATTACCTAGTTTTGTTTGCAAAAAGCGAGAAGGCAAGGTTATAATGTTCAGGAAGGATGTTCGAAGGGATAAGAAAGGAGAGTGGAAAACAATGAAAAAGGCGGTGCAATAGGTGAAAGAGTTTGATACTCGTGCTTCCTGTTCCGGAGGAATAAGAGAGTAGATTATCATATATAAGAGATATCATGAATGGGGAAATGTAGCAATGAGGCAGTCGTGGGGACTAGGAACGAAGGTGTTCGCAGATGATATTGGAAGAAGAATGAAATTGTTTGAATCTCTAGTGATGAGTGTGTTATTTTATGGAGTGGAGGTGTGGAATCGGACGGAAAGTAAAGAGGTAAATAGGATACAGGAAAAGTTTGTAATGTAGAGTCTGTATTTAGCAAAGGAATACGCCTAATTATATTATCAGGAGAGAGACGGGGAGAACAAATTTAGGAATCATAACAGGGATCCGGCGTGAAACTAGGAGGAGAAGTTTTTTTAAAAGAGGGGAAGTAAGCTGGTTAGCGATTATTGGTAGAAGAAGATGATCAAGACACACTGTGCCAAGGTAGAGGTTTAAAGAGAAAGGTATTTGAGAAACGAACGGACTGTAGATGTTTCAAGTAAGAAGGGTGCATGAGGAAGAAGCTATATGAGTTAGTTAAGAACGGGGAGAAGATAATAAGAGATTAAAGGACTAACAGGAGTTATGGGTCGATAATGTGGGAAAGGAGAGGAAGAAAGTCAGGAACTTATAGCGAAAATGAGATGTGGTTGCAGGGAGTGTTTTTATAGGTGTTGGCTTCCCAGGGAGAACAGAATGTGTGACTTGGCCGGGGAGGGGGATCTGTGAAAGGATGCAAGGATTGAACACTAGTTGGAGCATTTTAAGGATGTGGAAAGGAGTGGGATCATCAGTAAAAAAAGTGGCACTTGCTCTGGCAGGCGCGCAACGGCCAAACCAAAAAAAATCTAACTGATTTCTTCCACCAGTAATGTGTTGTGCATTATAACAACGCACCACCATATTCATCGCAGCTTATGCTGCAATTTTTGGTAAAACACGAGCTTACACAAATTAAACATCCTTCATGAAGTCAGAACCCAGCTCCCTGTGACTTCTAGCTGTTTACCAAATTGAAGTATCCTCTAAAATGAAAACTTTTTCTCGACGCAGCAGCTAGGATCTGTTTTGAAACATCACTTCAAGAAGTACTTCTAAAAGTGTAAGAATCGCAAAAATAAGGTTGTGAATTACAAACAGGAATACTTTGAAGGCAATATCTTTGCCACTGACTAGAATAAACCTTCTCTCCTGATTCACCACAAGGTCGGATACTTTCCGGACATATAAAATTGGCTAAAATAAGAAGAACTTTTTGTGATGATGAATGAGAATTAAGTTTGGTTGTCATGTAATTCTTAGCTGGATAGGATAGAATGAAAATGGAAGGAAGGAAATCTTAGCTCGGAGATCGATAGACCTGTCGTGGCGACATACGAAATTAGATGGAAACCAGCAAACTCTCTTGCGCTGAAGTTTATGGAAACTGATTTTCAACATCGCTGGTAACTCGATCTGCCTGTGCCGGCGGTATTCCATTTCTCAACTCAAGTTCTCTACGTCTTCCTGTATTCGCTTACCAATTTATGTACATATTGGGTGTCTTAATCGAAAAATAATTCTTATTTTATCAAGAATAATCTGCCTAAGGATCTAATCAAATTTCAGTAAGGGAGAACCTACTCTCGTAATCCACTGGTCCGCTAAGTTATCTAAAATCCTAATCCGGTGTAATTAAATGTAATTTAAGTAATTTACAATAATCCTATTGTAATCCAATGCAATTAACTTGCAATCGAAGTATTCAAAGAATGTATGTAGAGTGAATGTAGATGAAAATTTGTTGTTGAATATTAATTTTCCTGGTGGAAAATTTACTTATTTCGTTTTTGGTTAAAATGTATCCTTTTTAGTTAATAATGCATGTATTTGGTTTATTTTCGTTGTACATTTATTTTCTTTTTAAATTTTAACTATTTAGAGAAAACTGTTTTTATAGAAAGTTTTTACTTTACTTTATGTAAAGTTCAACCATTTTTTTTTATGAATTTAACTTTTTTGCTAAAAATTCATCTTTTTGTGTTGAAGATCCTACAATTCTGATAGAAAATTCATTTATTTAGTTTAAAATTCGTTTTTGAAATTAAGATTCCTAATGTTAGATAAAAATATTTTGGTTGAGAATTAAACTATTTTGCTGAAAACGAATTTTTTTGGTTAAAATAAAGTTGGTCAATTATTTATTTTCTTATCTAAAAATTGTTGCGGATACTTTTTCGTGAAAATTTGTTCTTCATAACTGAAAAGTCATGTATTTTGTTGAAGTTTCTTGTTTTGTGTATACAATTAAATTGTTTTCTTACAAATTAAATGTTTTTCTTGAAAATTGCACTAGTTTAAAATTTATGTATTCAGTTAAAAAATTGTATTTCTAATAAAAAATTAATCTCTCTTTTTTGTTGAAGATTTTTGTTAAGTGATAATTGTAGCATTCTATTTCTCATTGTAAATTTATGTACTTTAATCCAAAAATTTGCTTTTCTTGTGAAAATTCAACTATTTAGTTGAAAGTTTGTTTAGTTTGTTGAAAGGTTGCCTTTTTTGGTAAAAAAACAAACATTCTTGCTTTAAAATGGATCTATTTGATTAATATTTAAACTATTTTAGTACAAAATTTACCTACTTTGTTGCAGTCGTTTCCTTTTTGTTTAAAAATTTTAATTTTTTGCTGAAGATAATTTTTTAAAACTGAAAATTAAATTATTTTATTTTTTAGTGCAAGAATAACTTTTTAAAATAAAAATTTGACTATTCAGTTAAACAGTCCTTTTTTTAAATTTGCAATTGGTAGAAAATTTCCTATTTTCTTGAAATACATTCACTTTTTTTCATTCAAAATTTTGTCGAAAAATAATAATTTTTAGTTGAAAATTTAACTTTTTTTGTTTTTGTAAATTCGTCTTCTTCGGTGAAAAAGTTAATATATGGTTAAACTAATTGACTAAAACTAATTTTTTCAATAAAAAATTAAATATTCAACTATTTCCATAAAAATTTCACTTTTTTGTAAAGTATTGTCTTTTTGGTTTAAAAATCCATTTACTTTGGTAAAAATGTCAGCTTAATCTGTTAAAAATTATTCTGGATTCGTTCAAGATTCTACAGCAGCTAACAGATAAGTTTTTTCACAATTAAGTGATAATTGAAGTATATGGTTAAAAGATTTATTTCTTCAGTTAAAAATTTAACGAATTTATTGAAAACCACTTTTTATTGCTAAAAATAATTTTTTTAGCTGAAAATTAGACTATTCAGTTTTTGTTTAAAACTTCATGTATTTTGTTTAGGAATTTAGAGCATCTAAAATAGAATTTTATATAATATTATTTTTCTTCTTTCAAAGTGTTTCGATCTGAAAAGGATTGTAGTCAAAAATAAAATACTTTAGGCCCTGCACTATTATATTTAATTGACAGACCATTTTTTAAAATTAAACAAAGTCTTGCACAATTTCAATGACTTTAATATATTTGGAGGATAATTCGATCTTTTTATCAAATATCTTAAAAATTGGGTTTATGGGGAAATTAAAAAACGGTGAATTGTCCATGAAAATAGTTCACTTGTAACCTTTAGGTTTAGCCTTCTATTTATAAAAGTAAATTTTACACTCTTTTAGAAATAATATACAAACTCTCGTAACTACCCTGAGAAGAATTTTGGTCGAAACAATAAAAATTGTGTTGCCTCAACATAATAATTTTCCTGCTTATTGTGCAACAAAACTATTTTGTTCAGCCAACATTGTTTCTTTGAGACCTTTTGTTTGCGAAAAAAATTGTTTGGTAAGCATAACCAAGTTTTTTTGTTGAGTCAACGAAATTCTTTTGTCACCCCAGTAAAATATTTTGTAGGTTTAACAAAATTTCTTGGTTAACCTAACAAAATACTTTGGAAGGTCAAACAAATTATTGTGTTGTCTTAAATAAATTGTTTTGCATTGGATGGTAATTATTACTAAGTTTCATTTCCAAGTAGCTCAACGAAAATCTGCTCAGGACAATAAAGTAAGGCCTAACAAAATAATTTTGTATTAAGAAATAAATATCTTGTTTGACCAACATAATAATTTTTTGCTAACAACCAAAATTTTGAGCTTACAACAAAAACTGCTCAACAAAATGGTTTTGTTGCGATTACTAATTTTTTTCTCAGTGTAAATATTAAAATATTGCACTTTAGAAAGTCATTTTACGCGGCGAACGTCGCAGAAAGGAAATTGGACGAGGGTCCGTTCCGATAGAGTGGAGTGGGGACTCCCAGCCAATCACGGCACAGCGCGTTCGGCCAGCATGGAGGGGCGTCATACGAGTCCCGCTCGATTCTTCACTCGTTACTCTGGTCCCCAAGCGAGTGGTCGATTAGGTGCTCTGCTTCAGGAAAAAGCAGAAGGCGCGATTAAGATAGGTTTTAAGTGCTAGGATTTAACTACCATGAAGAGGAGCTATTTTCGTAAGTAGAGCGACAGTTTATCGTCAGGAAGTAGTCGTTGCTTTTCAATTCGTTTTAACTAACTTTAAAACTTCATATACGTTATTTCTTTATATCTTTTTCCTTTTATTTAGTATTTTCGTGTTCTGCATTAGGAAAAAATGACATTTTCTTTACTAACCTTCTTCATAACGTAAATTACACGTTACAACTTTGTTTCTGGGGAGTAGTCTCGACGACTTCCTGACTTTAATATTTGTTTTTTTTTTATCCTTAGAATTCAAAAAATGTAAAACAGCAGAAAAGTAATTTCATATCAGACTTGATGAAAATCAAATCATTTCTTTCTTCGACCGTCAATGTACATGTGAGAAAAAATTATTTTGGTCTGACGGTCTTCATGTTAATGGTTAATAGTATAGTTGCGAGTATTGAAAACTGTATAAAAAATAAAACAGGAAGATCAGAAAATAAGTATTCGAAAAACAGTTACTCGATTAATCTCCGACCATAATCGAATTAAAAATTTAAAAAATTGGGATTCAGGTTTTTAATACTGATAAAGGCAATATAACAGTAGCAGCTATTAGGGATAATTACAATAAAACTGTTAAGAACAGTTTTTAAGAACATTGTCCCCTATAGATTCAAATTTAGTTTTTGGTTAAAAAAGTTCAATTTTAAACCTGTTCTATATAAACGTTATGTTGATGACATTTAGGCTATTGTTCCTACTGATAAAATTAATGATTTCGTGAATGCTTTTAATAGTATAGAAAATTCCTTACAGTTTACATTCGAATTTGAAGAAAACAACTTACTAAATTACCTTGATTTGCCGATTATTAAATCACATGATGGTTATTTAATTACCAATTGGTACAAAAAACCATCATGGTCGGGTAGATATCTCAATTACAAATCACATCATTTATTTTGTTAAAAGTTTGGTTTAATAAAAGGATTAATTGAAAGGTGTATACAGTTAAGTGATATTAAATTTATAAAAGAAAATTTAGAAAAATTTAAAATTATATTAGTTCATAATAATTATCCGCTTCCTATGATTAAAAGTATTATCCGAGAAAGAATTCATGAAAGCTATAATAGTTCTAATAGAAGGAATGACTGGATTGACGCTAACAAAAAATCTTATTGAAAAGTCACGTTACCGTATGTTGAAGGACTTTCTGAAAGAGTAAGAAGATCCTTAAAAAAATTTAACCAAAAGGTCTATTTTAATAATAAAAATACTCTTTATAGATTTTTATTCAATAAAAAGGACAGTGATAATATAGAAAATTTTTCTGGAATTGTATATCTTATAAAATGCAAATGTTAAAAAAAAGTTTACATTGGTGAAGCAGGTAGGAGACTTAAAACTAGATTAACTGAACATAAAAGAGACTGTGGAGTTGGTAATTTAAATACAGGTTTATCACAACATTGTTGGAACTTCAACCATTACTTTGATTTTGATTTCAAAAATATTAAAATTTTTGCTAGGGAAAAGAATACTTATAAAGGATGAGTTATTGAATCAATTTTTATCAATAAAAATCACAATACTTCTATTAATTTACATACTGAAATTATGAATGTAACCAAAATTTATCAAAGTATTATCAAATAATCCAGTGCTTTGGTGCGCTTTCGTCATTTACGGTTCCTTTAAGGTTCGCCTAATGTAGTCTCAGAATAAATAAAGCCTCTTAAATGTATATGAGGCTTTTAAAAAACTGTGATCATTTTGATATATTGGACTTCGTACTTTTAAAACGAGTTTTTAATTCAGGTATTTTTATGTAATTTGTATGTTATTATTATTTTTACTTTTAATTCTGGTTAAAAATGTAGTATCTTTTCATTGTTTATTATTATTTATTCAGGTTACATTAAGAAAGGAACGCAGTTGATGCCGAAACGTCGTAATATTTATTAAAACGAACTGGAAAGTAGTTTCGTTTTCATTTTTATTTACATGAAGACCGTAAGACCAAAATAATTTTTCTCACAACAGAAAAGATACATTTAAAGTAAACCAAAAAAACAAAGACAAGTAGCACTGATTCTCTGGATTACAATCAATGAATGTAAGATAAAGATTTGCTAAAGAAGCATAAGAATAATCTGCTTATTAAATATAGCCAAACCTGGATTTAATGTCAATTTTAGGACTGAGTGTGATATTAAATCCAGTCTGATATTAAGCCCAGAGTTGAAATTAGAGTCAATTTTCTGATTCTCTCTATGTTTTCTGACGCTTGGCGTCAATTATCGGATACATTAAATGAAGGATCACAAAATCCAGGTTTGACTTTAAAATCTAAAAAAAAAGAAAAACAAAAGATGTCACCTCTTACACTAAAAAAGAGGCTTAGTTGATATTATGATAAAAGGAATTGAGTGAAACAATAACGCAACGTTACAAACTTAAAACAGAAGGAACAGAACTGCAACTGTGAAGTGTCTTGAGAAAGCTTTTAGAGACTGATAAATACACCGAACTGTATAATACCCAAGCTTAACGTGGAAACGACATCATAAAATTTAACTGCCGCTAGGTATAAGGACTTACGAAAACTGGAATTGAACTCCCGAATATTATTGCTGACTCCGAATACATTATTATTTTGTTATAATAATCAAATACTTAATGAAACCACCTATAAGGCTAATTTAGAAACGGCGATATACAGACAATTACTTAATCATAATTTTGATTTTCAAACTTTTGAATTAATCGTAATAATCTTCGACTTGGAACAATTACAACCAAATTGTAAAATTTCTAACAAAAAAAGGTCAACTTTAAACAAAATGATTTAATTTCTTCCTAAGAAGACTAGTTTTCAAATGCAGTTGAATATGAAATTTAAAAAAAAAATTGACCAAAAATATAGAATTCGCAAGAAAAAATTGAACAGTCTGTTTTTTAACCAAGAAATATTTTCATTTATAACAATAAGAATTGAAGGCAGCCGTAAAAGACGAATTCTCAACAAAACTGTTGACTTTAAAATCAAAACGGATAATTTTTAACCAAACTTTTTATTTCTTTACAGATTTTCTATAAAAAAAGATCAATTTATAATCAAGAACAGATTAGTTGAATTCTGAGTTGAAAACATTAATTTTCAATTTAAAAAAAGGAATTTTTATTGAGTAGTTTGATTTATACTTTAAAAATTTACTTCTTACTATTAACAAGAAGTCTCAAAAAAATATTAAATTTTTCATACAAGAACATTTTTATCTGAGAAAAAATACGAAATTTTAACAAAATATGAGAATTTTTAAGCCATTAAAAAAGTTAATATTTAAAAACAACATTTTTTTTAGTCATTACTAAGATTTTTAAATTAAAAGTAACATTTACAATAAAAAATGGAATAGTTAAATTTTCAGATTAAATAAATTCATTTTCTAAAAAAAAGAATTTTCAACCGCCTAGCTGAATTTTGTTAAAATAGTAGAATTTTCAATTAATAAATTACCAATTTTTAACTAAATATCGAATAGATAAATTTTCAGTTCGAAAAAATTAATTTTTTTCAACAAAAAAAAAACGAATATTCAAAAAATAGTTTCATGTTTAACCAAAAAAATGAATTTTTAAAACAAAATGATAAAATGATTAAGAAACAAAATTTTTTTTATACACCACTAACATTTTTGAATTTAAAAGATAAATTTAAAATCAAAAATGGAATAGTTAAATTTTTAGTTTAAAGAAATTAATTTTCTACCAAAACAGAATAATTTTGTTAAAATAGTAGAATTATTAACTAACAAATTATCAATTTTTAACTATATATCAATTAGTTAAATTTTCAGTTCGAAGAAACTAATTTTTAAAAGCAAGAAAAAAGAATATTCAAAAAATAGTTTAATTTTCAACCAATCAAATGAATTTTGAAAATTAAATGCTAAAATGTCTTGAAAACAACATTTTTTTATTCATTACTTACATTTTTGACCTTCAAAGATAAAGTTGCAATCAGAAATGGAATAGTTAACTTTTCAGATTACAGAAATTAATTTTCTACAAATAAAAAGAATTTTCAACCGACTAGCTGAAATTAAGAGTCAGCACATTAATTTTCTAACAAAAAACAAGAATTTGTTTCAAATAGTAAAATTTTCAACTAAAAAATTTAAATTACTAATTAAAAATCGAATAGTTAAATTTTCATGTCGAAAAAATTAATTTTTAACAAAAAAAAACGAATATTCAAAAAACTGTTTCATTTTCAACCCAAGAAATGAGTTTTAAAACTAAAAGGATAAATATTGAAACAAAAAATGCATTTCTAATTAATTAATTTAACTATTAACCAAGTAGTTGAATGTAATAACATCAAACTATTATTTTCTACAAACAAACAAAAATCTTATAAAATGAAATTAATTTTCTGCTAAAAATATGAATTTGGATTTGAAAATAAAATAGTTCAATTTTTATTAAAAAAATTAATTTGAAAAATGAAGTTAGTAAAGAGAGGAATAGAAGTGGATGGGATGAGGCGTGTAAAGAGAAAAAGAAGGAGGTCAGAATTGAATTAAGAAAGTGGAGAAAAGAAAAAAGTAATGGGGAAGAATATA
>JAAAKG020183962.1:0-25569 GCA_010014905.2 Druon quercuslanigerum
AAATTTTTATCCCTAAAATTTCATTAAATCCTTCCAAATTAGAAAAATCTTCTTAGAATCTTCCCGTTTCTTTTTCAATCTTATCAGATATATTGAATACGTAAAATTAATCTCTTAAAACGAAACCTAAATTATTTTAAATATCGCTAAATATATTATTGTATTATAATAAAATTGTATTTTATATCAATAATGTTTAGAAACATGCATAAATGAATAGTATTATGAAATGAAATAAATAATTTACAATTACCTACTTGAAATTTTAAAAAACTATTCAATTTTAAACTAAAAACTGTAAGTCTTTAACGGCAACTGGAACCACTATATATTCGATAGAAAAATTATTTTGGAAAAAAAATTATTTTTCTAAACAAGAAGATGAATTTTTAACGGAAAAGGCTTGATATTTGAAGCCAATTTTGCATTATGAAATTAAAAATGTTCGGATATTGATAAAATTAGTAAAACTTTGTGCTTTTGTTCTTAAAATTAAATCTGATGCTAGGTTTTCAAAATTTTCAAACCCAAAAACTCGAGTTTTTAATAAAAATATTAATTTTCAAACACACAGTTCAACTTTCACACCAAAAACAAAAACTCATGTGAAAAGTTTTTTAATTTAACTTTTTTTAAAAATATTTAAATTTTTAACAAAAAAAGAACGAATTTGCAATAGAGCTTTTAAATATTTCATCCAAATATTTTAATTTTTAATCGAAAAGATGCATTTTTAAACAAGAATCTAAATTTTCCAACAAAACTAAATAATTTAATTTTAACTTAGAATCACAAATTTTCACAAAAAAGGAAACAGTTAAATTCAAAAAATTAAATATCAATGTTTAATAATAAGAAATATTTTTTAAGAATGTATTTTAATCTTTAACCCCACAATTTTGACAGCTAAAATCAACAAACTTCTGACAGGAAAGTAAATTTTTCATAAGATAGTTGGAATATCATCTAAGCAGTTTAATTTTTAATTAAAAAATATAAATTTTCAACGAAAAATAGAATAGTTGATTTTAAGGACAAACTCTGCGGGTCTATTACATGTCATTGGAAAAGGGGTAAAATAATTTTAATTTAAAAAATATTAAAGTAAATTTTTAATACTAAAATAGGAGTGAAAACCAAACGTAGATTTTCTAAGAATATATTTGAATTTTTAACTCAATACGAAGAATGATCAAAAATAATTTTTACTTTGATTTGATTTTTAAAACATCAGTTTTAAACAAGATGTTACTTTTTCAAAAATAGTTGAATATTTCACAGATAAATTTTTAACCCAAAAAAGGCAAACTAAAAAAAAGTAATGACTTTTTAAAATTTTGATACAAAAATTAGTAATTTATTTCGAGATGTTTAAAAAAATGATTGCGCGCTTTTGCTGTCTGCCTTTCTACATAAAACTTTTTCGTCGCTGAAATCATGACACGCATAATTCCTGTGTATTATAGAACTGATACAAATTTAGGATTTATTAATGTAAAATTTGACGATTACAATTTCCGTTGAAATAATTGACTTTCAACCAGAAACTGAAATACAGATAAGTAAATACAAATAAGATAAATTTTAAGGCAAAAAGAATTAATGCCTTACATAAAAAATGTTTTCTACATGCAAGTTCATTTTTTAATAAAAAAAACGAATTTTTAACACAAAATTGTATATTTGAATTTTAAGTTAGAAAAATATGACAAACAAATAAATTTTCATACCAAAGAATTGAATGTCTATAAGAAAAAAATGCCATAAAAATGTAGTTAAATATTGATTCAAACAATTAATTTTTAATTTTAAAAAAACTTACCATTTTTCTTTTATATTTATGCACCAAATTGATAATTTTTTTTAATGAACAGAGAAATCATTTTTCTTACTACAAAAGTTAACTAAGATCTTCAAATCTGCTCTTTTCCTTGGGAAAAAGTACGACCAAAGGAAGGCCATCCAGCCGAACTATAGGGGTGACTGGACATGTAATTTTGTAGCGAAACCAGTCACCATAATGGTCACTATGGCCCCAGTTATACCAGCGACCCTACAGTAAACCTTCCTATAATAGTCTAGCTTTAATGAGAGTTGCCAGATTCGTGTTGGCGCAGAAGCTTCAGGGAATTTATGCTGGCGGATTCTGGACAGGCTTACTGTAGGATCGCCTGTGTAACTCGGAACTATGTGATCACTTAATTACCACGCAGCTACATAATCTTTGCGTTTGGAAGGTCCGCTAGGGTATTCTCGCACATCTGGGAATGTTCCATATGTTCACGTCCAAATATGGGACACGCCTGAGGGCACTCGTTAGCATGGATTGAAGTTTCGAAAATTATTTTCAAAATTATGGATATGTATATAATATTATTATATTTACCAACACAACTGGGGATTAACGCCGAAGATAGGACCAGGGTATAGAGAATCCTCATCTTTTCGAATTTAGGGAAACTGTTCAATGCTGAAGGAGTAATTTAATTCACAATGTTCGTAATAAATATTTTGGTAACAATAGTTTCAGTTTTCACAGACACTGTTTTAGACACATCAAGTTTGTACAGTATCTACTGTAAGTGATGATTCATCACCTTTGGGCCATAAAAGAAATATTTTTGTAATATTCTCTAAAAGCTAGTCTAGCAATGAAAATCTGAAAATCATTGTTGTCTCTTTTTTCAAATTTCTGTAAAGATTTGTTTAAATTGGAGGTCTGCGTTATATTAAACAGTTTCATATTAAATGTATTGTATGAAACCGGGCTTACGGCGGTGTTTGTATGTCCTTGTTGGCGTCCAATTTATACCAGATAACTTTTCAAAGACTATTCAGATTGAATTACGCTTAAGCAAACTTGTTTAGCACCCTTTAAGAAAGATCGACTTCATTAACTGGTTATTGTTGATAAACAGTTAAAAAGTTAGAGCATTTTCAAGAGTTTCGAAAGCATTTTTGTCAAGATTCAAAAATGCTATGTACGTCTATTTACAGTATTTCATCGATCAAAGCAACAAGGTTTTATCTTTATCAAAATTCAAAAAGATACTATCTCCTCGGCCAATTCAAAAAGGTTCTAACTCGGCGTCCAATGCAAAAAGGTTCTATCTCGGCGCCTGATGCAAAAAGGTTCTATCTTAGCGTTCCGTGCAACAATGTTATATCTGTGCCGTCGGAATAATAACCTTTTAATTGAAATACGACTTTCGAGTAATTTGTGATTTGAGGGGCTTATAAAAAATATATCTGCATAATTTAACTGGAAAATTTATAGAAGGCGAGTACATGAAGCAGATTTAATTTACATAGGAGGCTATAATAAATATACAATACGAAAATTATTTATGAGTATATGTAGATAATCAAAAACAGTTGTTGTTATCACATGTGTAAAATTAATTTTTGTATTGTTTTATGTGCGTTGCACCTATGCATTTATATAAATTATTAAAAATAAACCAGACCTCGAAATAAATATACGGCTTGCACGTGTATTTATTTAAAATTTGATTTATGTAAGTAGAAATATGCGAGTGTGGTCAGACATACATTTTCCTAATAACAGCATACAAAACGCTTTTCCATCGTCTTTCTGACATTCTAGATTAGTGTACTGATATGTGATCGTTAAAAAGGTGACGTGATAACCGGAGGCCAATTTTTTACAAGTGCAATTCGGCTCCATGTGCTCGCCTTAAATCATAAACTACTCGAAATTTGTATTTTAATTAAAAGGTTATTATTCTGACGGCTCAGATAGAACCTTGTTGCACGGAACGCTGAGATAGAACCTTTTTGCATCGGCGCCGAGATAGAACCTTTTTGCATTAGCCGCCGAGATAGAACCTTTTTGAATTTGCCGACCAGAAATCTTTTTGAATTTTGATAAAGATAGAACCTTGTTGCTTTGATCGCTGAGATAGACCCTTATTGTTAGCGACCGTCGATATAAATCTAAAAAAACTTGTTTTGTGACGGTGTATGTCTTCGTGCCTTTTTGTACTTTATAACTTTTTGAATTTTCTTGAAAAACGAAAATTCAAATTTTTATCATACAAAAAATGATAGAAAATCATTCTTTCGATTATGATTATATAAAAAAGTTGTTCCTCAAAAAAAGGATGCAATTTTTTCACGACAGTGATTTTTTGACAGAAATGAATGACACCAGTGGGAAGTACATAAACGAATTTTATATAAATTTAATATGAAAGTGTTGAACATAATGCAAATCAGTTGATATTTTGGAGAACAGCGTGTTGAATTTACGATATACGTGATAAGAATGCGTTCGCTACAGCTGAAAGTGCTTTAACAAAAGAGAAATTACAATCAATAAATTAAAGTTATCGATGCATTGACCTTGGATTTTACAAGTTTTGTGCGAGCGATCAGAGTATGCAAGCACATTGGTCAGACATTTGTTCCTCTCCCGTATTTTTTTTCAAAATTTTAATTTTTTTATTTTTAAACACTATACGGAAGTTTTCGAGATTACCCGGAAAAATGAAAAAAAAACTTCACGGACCTCGCCCAAGCCAGAACCAAACATAATTCAAGTCACGCGCACGTGTCAAACAAAAACACCCTCAAGCCACTTCCGATTAATTTTTAATATAGGTTAGTAGGCATTTATGAATTGATACTACGTCACCCGAATTACGTAAGAGTATAGTTATTACTAGAGTTACGGAAAATACTCTCAAATAGTGATATAGCTACACGTTACCCACTCTTAAATGACGCGGGGAACACAGATTTAAAGTGTGAACGGGCTAAAAAGGAATCCAACTGCGTGTTAACAAGATAGAAACAGAACAGAAACAAGAGGGAACATGACAGTTCGGTTTCAGAAGTACCACCAACCGGTGATCGGCAAAATCCTCAATACAACTCCATGACGCTAGGGGACCTACAGAAACCCGAGGCCAGCAGCGAGTAGCTGCACCAGACGGGCCACCGTAACAGACTAAAACACCCCTGAAACACCATGTGGCGAAGCGACCAGACGCAAATCATGGTAGTCACGTTAAGAACAGCGTGCGCGCGATTAATAGCAGCCCTGGTAGTCCGTAGAACAGGTTTAATCGGCAGCACAGATCCTACCAGGGATGAGCACAGGGTGGAAAGCTTCCATTGGATCTCGCTTGTTGACACCAGCCAAGAAACGGCGGCCGCACTGGAAAGTCGGAAGGTCCAGCGGAAAACAGCGGCAAGCGAACGGAACGAAAAAGCAAAGCAGAGTTGGCTTGAGGACCGGTGCCGTCGGTAGACCGAGCAACCAAACGACGACGGAAAATTGTTCAAGGAAGGAAGGATAGACTCGAGAAACGCATTGGCAGTAGTCGAATCCTGTTCCTGTTCCGCGATTGTTTTCAGTGGGTGAGGGAATCCTTTCAACTACGTGCCACCACCACAGATATCCGTGATAAAATGACCCTGAGTACAACTTTTTTGGCAAACTGTGAAAGCTGCCGTTCGCGTCAGACTTGAGGCGTTACCGAGAAGAACCGAGTATTGCATTTCACACGAGGAAAAGAGCATTCTAATCCATTATAATCGAATCCAATTTATTGCAATCAAATCCAATTCTGCTTCTTCGGTTTGAGTACCGCACTGACTAGTGCAAGGCTTCGCCTTAGCAATTCGGGCCAGCACTCTCCGCCTTGCGGTCTCTCCGACACTCTCAATAGAGTTCAGAAAGAGCGATGCCGAAACATATACGTCTTCTTCCAAAACAGACATGACTTTTCGCCCCTTCTCCAGTCCTTCTCTGATAGGAAGAAACATATTTTTCTTCGTATCACAGAATTCCTGCATTACCTTTCAAATAGACATTACCTCTTGAATGGCTTTTTTCACCTTGATTTGTTTCTTCTCCTTTTTGGCCAAATCCGTCAAAGCCTGGGTCATTTTCCTTACATCTAACTCCTCCGTCAAACCCTCCAAGTCATCACATATACTTCGTTCTAGTTCTTCTTTATATTGATCCATATTGATCCCACGAGAAGCTAGGGAAGTAAGGGGTCCACCCCCGCAGAGCCCCGCATGCGAGGTTAAGGTCTAAATACTCTAGGAGGCGACCTGATATCCTAGAGACACGGTTTGCGACACCACTCCCTGGTGCCACTCAGTCCTCGGCACGGTTTTTAACACCTTGACTTGGGGTTCTAAGTGTGTTTGGCCCGCGGGGCCTATTTTGTTTCAGCCCTACCATCTGTTTCCAGCGAGCATTCCCCTATTCGCCACCCGGGGACGCGCCAAGTAGGGGTATCACCTCCCCTCCACCACAGACAACTGTGGTGGTACTTGGAATGCTGTATAGTAGGAATCGACTATATGGTTTTACTAATGTAATATAGTAGAAATCCACTATATCGTTTCTACTTATATTACTGTAATATTTTCTCCATTAATGTCAATATTCTCGAAGTTTGTGGCGCCACCTCAGCGTTATATTATAAACTATAATTTACGTACTTTAAAAATCGGTAATCAGAAGGCTCTTTGTGCGTACAAACTAAAGTTTGTTTCCCTTTCTGCAATGGACCCATAACACGCATTGTGGCTGAGATTCTGACTGCAGAATATTAATTGTTCAAGTAATGTATTATTGTTTCTGTTTTACATTTTGTTTTCATGCAGCACATCCACAGTGCTATATAATAAAGTGCAATTTATATATTTTTTGAGTTGGATTATAACTCCCTTAATACGCATGAAATGTGTGACCACCTGAAATCAATTTTTAAACTTACTTGTACATATATTTCAATTTTTTCTAAAATTACTTTAAAAGGTACTAAAACAATGAAAGAAACAGAAAGGAAAGTGCAGATTTATAAAAAATATATGTTAAATAAAATACATTCAAATGATTCAATGAAAATAATTTACTAATTGCTTTTTATGTTCTTGATTGTTTAATTATTATCAGCTGATTTATTTTGTTTACAATTTTTGTTCACAATTTTTTTCACGATTTTTACCATAAAAGTTTATTTATATTTATCATTTGCCATATTCGAATTATGAACTGATTAACAACTATTGTGTTTTTTTTTTAAACTAAATATAAATTGGTTTAAAATAAGTCCCGTAAATTGATTATTTGCACTGAGGATATGCAATTAAATATTAGCTATTATTTCTTTAATAAAATTTGTTTCCTGTTTAAAAATATCTGCATTATTTTAATCATTTTTTTTAATGTATACGATACTGGAAAATGCGCATCAGAATTCAATTTTGAAAATTACACGTGCATACATTTTTATGAAAATAATTATTACATGATTTGTATATTCTTTACACATTAATTAATTTTAAATAGATTCTCCTAAAATTTATATTTTGTAGAATTATTTAGCAGCTTATAAATAATTAAAGTTAAACAAAGACAAGTTTAAATTGAAAAAATATTAGAAGTGAAAATTATTTAAATATTTAAATAAAAATAATTTTAAGGGCGTATCAGTGTTCTGTACAATTCGGTTGAGTGATTGTTTGTAAAATATATGTGTGTGCGTTTGTGTGTGTGTATATGTGACATATTGTCTTATTTTTTTATTAAAATCTATCGCACAACGTGAGTAAAATTGCGAACTTCTTTCATAACCCTTGACAGTTACAACAGGGAGAAAATAGTTTACTATTTATTGGTTTTAAGACGCATTTCTGTCGTTTTTATATTATATTTATCATTTATTTTGAAAAAAAGGAGGCGTTGAGTGCATTTTCGCCCGAATCAAGGGTTTTATTGCCTGTTGGCGATGACCTCGAGCAAAAGTCTTCGGTCAAAACTTGTCAACTCGCATGTCATTCTCTCAAAGCGAATCAGTTTCTGACTGATCTTTCTGACAGAATTGCATCTTGGCCAAACTTGTGATGCTCTTCTTCGGAGTTTTTGGAAAGTTTACAGAAAACGAGGATCTGCCGAAATCACTTGCTCTATCTGCGTCGGAAAATAGTAAAGCCTCCTTATGGTGGATCCAACAAGAGCAACCCTTGGAGACCTTTAACCCAATTCTGCGTTGACAGATCTCTTTATATACTTTTTTGTCAAGGGTTTTGGATAATCGGAGGCCGAAATATAGTTAATTGTCTAGTGCGTCATTGTGTCTCTTGTGTTCTTGAACGAGCTGCCACAGTTTGGCAACATATAGGTAGCTTACCTAATTTTAGGACAACTCGTGCAATTCATTTAGAATTTAAGTCAGAGTAGACTTCTCAAGGTATTTCAGCAGCTTATCAACGCTTCATCGCACGTAGAGGTAAACCCTCACATTTATACAGCGACAATGGTGTTTCGGAATGATATTGATTTAATTATTCTTTTTTTTGTGGACGGCGTTTTATTTCACCGGCATCAACTAATTTTTGGGACTCTGCAAAACAGGCGTTAAAAGTCTTAAGCATCATTTTCGAAGATATGTGGGTTCACATACCTTAACTTTCGAGGAATTTACAACTCTAGCTAGGGTAGAATCCTGCCTGAACTCACGTCCGATAGGTCCTCTTTCTGATGACCATGATGATTTCTAGTATCTATCACCAGTTCATTTTTTGATAGGGGCCCCGCTGACTGGTGCTCCTGAACCTTCAGGGGTACTTGTTTCAGAAAATCGCTTGACCAGGTGGCAGATCGCGGAACGCATCTCGGAAATGTTTTAGCGAAGGTAGAACGTTGAATATTTGCATTTCTCACAACAGAGCTATAAATAGGTCCAAAATTAATGTAGGAGATTGGTATTAATTAAACAAAATGCTTTTCCGCCTTTAAAATGGACATTAGGTCGCATCATTATGTGCTATGGGGAAAAGAATAATTGTGCCTGTACGGATAGAGTTAAGACTGCTGCCTCAGAGTTCGACCGCTCGATCTCAAAAATTTGCATGTTGCCTATATCTTCGGTCAAGCATACTGATATATCTAATTCTATTAAACCGAGTGTAAGCTAAGTAAAACAATTCGCCTTATACTATAATTTTCTTGAGAAATCTTGAAACTATGAAGTTTAATAATCATATGTACACTAAAATTTTGTAATATTGTATTTGTTAATACATTTAATCTTTTTATGATGCAAATATTATTTATAAGGCTCTGTTTTATCAGAATGTTATTTTTTCTATAAAAAGTATTTGTCACGGCAGGCGTATGGACGTCGGCCAAAGAAAAAAGCTGGGCGTAATCTTCCGAACAATACTGAAAGCGCAGTCCAAAATTATTATCTTGCCGTTGATAATAGCCTTGTCATGTCTGAAATGAAGGATTATATATCAATCGTAAAAGACGAAAAACGCACTCAAGAGCATAAACTTTTTAAAGAAAGTTTCCTGAAATACAGTTATTTCCGTCAAAATTCGGGAAGCTTAAGGTCTCGACAATGTATTTTGGCTGGTAAAAGCGGTGCGCACTAAGTGTGCATATGTAAAATCCATGAAATTATAAAATTGAATATACTATTATTATTATTAAACCATTAAGCCGTTTCCCTTTCGGGTTAGGCGTGACTCACTCGGTAGGGAGGGCAGTAGTGTGAGGAAGGGGTTATAAAATTTTAGATTGATCTGGAATTCACGCGTTATTTATTTAAATAACACGTTCACTCCGCAACACTGCTCCGACCCAGGTTGTTGATCAATCTCTCTAGCAATATTCATACCACTTTTCTCTCATTTCTATTTTAGATTTCAGATGCGACATTTCAGAAGAAACTGAAACCAAGGACACATTATTAACCCGTTTTGCTGGTCGTTATAAAACACGATTTTCTTGCGAAGTCTGAAGCTTTATATTTTAGTGATAAGCGTGGATTTTGCAGAAATTGCACTGGCAAAAAAGAAAAATTAAATTTGATCATTCATATATTTAAGGGTTCATTTATTGTATGCTATATATGGCTTCTATATAAAATAAAAATTTCTAGTATTTTCATAATTCTAAAAACGCTATCTATGTAAAATATTCCATGCCTTCATAGAATGCTGAGATGTCCTTGTGGTGCACGCCTTTTGAGCGGGCATCGCGGTACGCGGCGATAACAATATTATTTATCATTAACCCAAATAGCAAGCACAAAAAATTTTAAACGGTTTCTGGATATTAGGCGTTTAAGGTTCCCACTACTTAAAAATTTTTTTGATATCGTGTGTAGAAGAGGGTCAAATCGGTATTTGTTAATTAAAAAATGGCATAATTGAGCTAAAACAGCCTTAAACCATTGTTTTTCGCGCCGCTAAAATGTAGGTAAACGGTTTGATCGTGACGCGCTCCTAACTCAGGGACCAACTGCCTTCATTATTTCAGTAGAAAAGGGAAGTAAATGTTATACTATGTGTTATTTCTTAATAATGAGTGAAAGTGTATAGATTAATTTAAATTCCAATGAGTTGAAATTCTTTGTAAAAGTATATTTTTTAGAGAAAAGGGTTTAATAAGCTAAAAAGGTTTCTATTTTTTAAATTAATTAATTTGTACCCTTTCGTTACGGCTTTCGATTTATATGGAAACAAGGTTGCGAGTAATTTGGAAGAAATTTGGTATTAAAGGCCAAAAATATGATTTTTGAAGTTTAAGGAAACACAGAATTTAAATCTAGCTTAAAAACACTAAATTTAATGGAAAAGTGACGATCCCACCGCTGCCACCAAAATCAGCTGTCACGTTTAATATGGGATCGCTTTCACTTGTCTATCCTACGCAGATTGCGCATTGAGCAGCGCTGCCGATTGATGTCTCAATCATCTGCAATCAGCAGATCCTGAAATTGTGCATCCATGGTCCGAGGGAGCCTCTCCTCAAAGGCTCTGAAGTTTTTTGTGTAGGAATCAGTCATGATCAACAACTTGTGACAAAAATCTTCATTGGTTGCAATACGACTGATTTTACGGGTATTGAATTCCCTTATTCTCTTAAAAATCTTGTTAATTGCCTCTTCGGACTCTTCTGAACAATAGGCCAATAGGCAATGGGGTATTTTCAATGACCTCAGCGCCATGTATAAGGATCTTGTGTACTGTCACAGGCATAACGAATCAACTATATAAGCCTACGTAAAGTTTTGCAGTTTCCTGGCAATATTCTCTGAATTTTATCATGTCTATTTTCTTTCCTGATACTATGGTTTTCAAAATAACGCCAAATTTCTCGAATAATACTTTTTCAACCCCGGCAATACTCGAAATCTATTCAGGATCTTCATAAAATCGTCAAGCAGTATTTCAATTATTAGATGTTACAGTACCATGTTATGGAACATACACGATCAGGTCCATTTTCCCCCAAATCGTTTTTGAATTCTCTTCTTCACATCGCTCATTTTCTGTTTTTGATAGGCTAACTTCGCTGCCCATTTGATTATAGTGTTTAATTAGCGCTTGACAAACCTTTCCGACATTGACCGAAATTAATTGTTGTTGGTATGAGTTTATCGATTTCTCCTTGAATCTGCTTTACCTCAGAGATGGTAGTCTCCTTCGTTTCCTTTACGCAGCAGAATCGCACGATTCTGTAAAGTTCTGATGACTCAGGATATGGATTTTCCCAAATAGCCAGACATCTACCAGTTTCAATGTCTATTATCGCCAGTTTTAGCGGTACCATAGAAAAAATTAAGATGCTTGCATCAAATTTACTAGGATCAGTGAAAGACTGGTTGCATGGATTATGACCAGATGTCCCACCACATCTATAATTCGAAGTTAAAGTCAAATGGAAGATTAGGTCTGTCAACTAAATTTGTAGGTATAATTTCAAGTTATCGATCAAGCGAGATACTGTATGATCCAGCAAGGCTTGCGCGTTAATACTCACACCCTATTCCGTTACGATAATATTAGATGCTGGGGCGTAGAACCATTTTTTGGCATCTGATAGGCTCCTGTAAGGTGGGTATATCTCAGCATTTTTATCTTTCGCTTGTATACGAATTACTTCATATTGGTTTTCACTCAATTTTGCGTCCTTAATCAGTGCTAATGCCTCATCATCAATGTAGCGTGTAATTCCTCCTACTTCTGAATATGCTAGTTCATCAGACAATTAATCGTGTTTATCATAGTCATATTACAAAAGTTGACTCATGTCATTAGCGATTTTAGTTTTACCAGAAGATCGCAAAATACTCAGGAATGCAATCTGTATTTTAGATTCAGAATAACATTCCCGAATTCTAAGCAGTTTTCGTATCTTGGTTGATTTTGAGCTATTCTCGAAATCGTCTGAAGATCTTGTCCCGGGACAAAGTCCAACGAATTGAACAGAGACATCTGAAAGCAGTCATTCGGCATTCCTGACCCTAAATTTTGTTATGTTATAAGAAGCTTTATTCACTTTTGTTCAAATGTGGACATAAAAAAGATAACTAATCTTCGATTCCTTTCATACATTCGCCTTTGATATCGTGATTGGCTTTGATATTGCTCAGAAGTTTTCCTCTATCTTTTTTGCCACTTGTGATCAGAAAATCATAAAGAACTTGATCGGAACTTTAAACTCATTCATTGCTCGAACAATGAATTTTATCGAAAATAAGGTTCTCGATTGAAACGTAGAAAGGAATTATTTGAAACTGACAACTGACAAAACTCCATAGTACCACATGAAGTATACGAAAACAAAGTTGAGTGACGAGAAAAATGTGAGAACGAGAACAAGTAAAAAACGAAACAACTGAAAATCAAGACATTGAAAAGTTCACGCACGTATCTATTGGATTTTTGTGTTTTTCCGACTTGCATTATTACCAACTCTTGAATCTTAGGAGTTTTATTTTTTCTGATATAATCAACATTTAAGCAATAAACAGATTTTTCTTGTTTGAAAGCGTCTATTAAATGCATTTGTTAAACAGAATTGTTAAAAAAATAAAAAATATGGTCAAACGTCAGTTTCCTTCATCAGGATTTTAATTTAGGGATAAAATTAACAATTATGCAAAAAAATGGATTTTTTCTATCCAAGATTCACCGTTTAATGCATTTGTATATCAGTATTTTTTATGACAATGGTAAATATTTTGATTGTCTATTTCTGTCTTGGGATTTTAATTTTTGAAGACAAACCTGATGATTGCGCAGAAAAAATGCATTTTATATACACAGAGGCGCTTTTTTATTAAACTTGTTTATGAGATTTGTTTATAATAATCAAAAAAGTTATACTTCAGTGTTTGATTTAAACAAGACAATAATTTAACTCGATTTCGATAGGAAAACCGTGATGAAAATAACTTCCAGGCTTTAATGTACAGCAATAATCGATTTTTTTCATAAATTTGTTTATAACATTTGAACAGATTGCACGAACTTTATCTAAGTTACTATGATTTGTTAATTGATTATAAATGTATCAGTTTTTCACCTTTTTAAAGTAAAATATAAATATAAGATAAATACAAAAATATAAAACAAAAGCTCAAATATGAAACTTTACGGTTTTTTCCATTTTTCCACTAGAATAACAAAAAACAGAGCCTTTTTAGCAAAATCGACCTCTTTATAATTTCATTAGCTTTAATTTAAAAGAAAATAAGATAGAATCAGATGCAAATTGTAGGCTCTGGGTCATATCGAATCCCAATTTTCTAATTCGCCGAACTGTGCGCCAGGCTAATGAGGTCTCTGAGGTGAATGATTTCTTTCAGAAGAAGAAGTGGGTTCACGGCGAACAACTTTAGGAATAGGTTCGCTATTAGGTAAGTAGGCAAACTGAGAAGCAAATTCTGCAATAAAGAAGAAATACATTTCTTTTAAATGACGTTGGTGTTTTATAAACTTACGATGTAGAAATTGATTAATTAATTATTATACAGATGAGTTTTCTGTCAAGCTTAAACTTCAGCATGTCAAAAGCATTTTTTTTAGAGTTGGATTTCTTTTGTTATATCCTACACGGGGTCTTCCAATATATATATCAGTTACGGCCATATTTCTATAAAACAAATACCCAGTTTGGTTTCACTTTGCCCGTCTATTACGTGAAAAAAATTATTTACTTGGATATTACTGAAATAAAATAACTAAAAATAAATTGCCATCAAATAAAGATGTTTTAAGTGTATTATTTTTTAATCTTCGCGTTATTATTTTTTTGGAAAAAGCACAAATTGCAATTCAGGCAATAAGAAACTGCATCCCAAAATTAGAAGCTTTGTACCAAGAATAGAGGCAATTACATAAAACTCTGGGAGAACATCGGAGGCTCATAAGAAAAAGAAGAAAATTTCAAATCGAAGCTCGAGGATCTTTTCGATATTTCACATGATGACGCTTTAGAAAATATGACTATAGAAGAAGATAAGCGTTTTTTAATTAACCAAAGGTTAAAGGGTTCATGGTCGGAGTCTATTACGAGGAAATTTTGAGAGAAAGAAAAAGTGCAGAACGAGAAGAGACATCGTTGATGAGAAACGAGCGAAGCGATCTTAAAATTGAACTAAGTTTAAAACAGCATTTCAGTTTGTTAATTTAATATTGCGTCGTTTAATCTCTTATTTTTCTTTAAAAGCTGAAACTGCGGAATTAACGTCATCTAAAAGCGCTAGTAGTTTGAAATCAAGTACAGATAGTAATGTATTAGTTGCTGGGAAATCCACTGACAATATTATAGTACAACCTCGTCTCTGAGAAGATACAGAATTGGAATTTTCATCATCAAAAGCAAAACGGACAAGAGGGAGCCGTACACTAGTGACTTCTAATCTTGCTGCAGCCTTAGATAAATGTAAAATCAGTGAAAGGGATGCAGTTCATATTCCGATTGCAACTATTGAGGCACTAGGCCATGATGTGCAGGAGTTTGTCTTCAACAGGTCGTCCATTCATATTGCAAGAGAAACAAAAAGTGCAGAAAAGGCGACTGTAATTAAAGAGTAGTTCATGAATACGAAATTGGAAGCTGCTCTCGTGCACTAGGATGATAAGTGACTGCTAGCGTTAACAGGTAAGGAGACCGTTGATCGACTTCCTGTGATTCTTAAGAATGGCGATGCTGAACAACTTCTTGGAGTGTCTGTACTGCAAATCTTGGACTGGAAAAGATCAGGCATCTGTTGCTTGTGCAATTCTTGTTGACTGGGGTGTTTAAGATTGTGTTAAAGCATTAGTTTTCGATACAATAGCATCGAGTATTGGAAGTTATAGAGGTGCGTACGTTTTTATAGAAATTTTTTGAGAAAAAGATCTTTTGTACTTTGCTTGTAGACATCATATATATGAAATTATTCTTAGAAGCGTTTTCGAGGAAAATATGGGTAAAACTACACGTCCGATTGTATTGATCTTTAAAAATTTTCAAAAAGCTTGGCCAGAAATCAATGTTAATAATTTTCAATCAGGGATTAAAAAGAAAAGGTCAACAGATACTTCAATAAAGGCGACGTATCTCGAATCCTTGATTTGGTTAAAAATACTTTAAAGGAACAGCATCCTAGAGAGGATTATAGGGAATTTTTGGAATTAGTAATAATTTTCCTTGGTGAAGTACCACCTCGTGGTGTTAAGCTTATGGAAGAGTATAATAAATTATTAACGAAAAATGAACAACAGAAACAGTGTGTGCTTCAGATTGTGAGTAATTATCGCCGAGAGTTTTCAGGTTACAAAAAAGAGGTTCTGTCTATGAGTCAAGATTTGTACGATAAACAAGACATTGAACGAATATAAATGTCTGTTATGGTCTCTTGGAGCAATAAAGATTGTAGTGATCCAGGATGGAGCAGTAGGGTTGCTTAGGTTCCAGGAGCCAGCCTCCGGTGGAGATAAAGGAGGCAAAACTTTTGTCAGGTCCTTCGGAAGACGGGCCCCCGCAAAAAAATAAATTGAAAACAAGAAAAAACAACACAGCACTGTAATGTCTGTCAAAAATCCTAGTCAAAAACTGTTCGTATTTAATATAACGGTTACAAAACATTATAAAACGGTTCGAAACCAGTTAAAAACCAAACCGGTTTTTACCCGCTTCTAAGCGACTTCTATCCGGTCTTAATTTAAATCACTGTAACATACCCGGTTCCGAATTGGTTCTTATGCAGGAAATGTTAACAGAAAATGTTGCGAAAATATTTTAACCAGTTATAACCAGTTTTTGCGGCAAATGAAATCAGATATGAAATCTAGGCAAATACCAAAGTTCGGGTTTAACTGATTCCTAACCGATTCTTATACGGCGATCGACAATAGAAACTTTTTAACTGATCATAACCGGTTTCTATCCTAAAAATAAGGATTTTCAATTCAAGTTTGGCAAAGGCAGTAATTACTTTATAACCGTTTTCTAACCGATTCCTACACAACACTTGCCACAGGAAACATAATAAAGTTGATACCCGGTTTCTATCCAAAAAATGGAACAAAAAATTAAATATTGGCCAACGATAATTTAAATATTGGCAAGGAACAAAGTTTTTTTCTCAATGGTTCCAAACCGATTTCTATACGGCACATTGACACTGGAAACTTTCTAACTAGTCCTAACCGTTTTTTATCTGGCATATTAGAACCTGATAATTTCTAACTGGACGTAACCGGTCCTAACTGGCCGTTTCTGATAAGGGGTAAGAAATTTGTTTGTTCAGTATATGAGCAAGAATTTCGACAGATACCCTTAGCTTCGATATTCTGTGTCTCTCGTATGTCCTCCGTCTGCCCTTCCTTCTTCCTGATATACAAAGTAGGCTAAACATAGAAACCTCTTCATTGAGCGTATTTTTTTTGTTTTGGAAACAATGGCGCAGTTATGTTGAAATTACAGAATTTGGCCGTGTTTTTTTACTTGAGCGGCGTTCTGTGAAGTGTCCTAACTGCGACTTTCTTTTAAACCGACTTTAGTTTCGCAAATTTGGAAGGTTCCCGTTGTAAATATTACTTTCCGTTTAAGAATTCTTTCAGGTAAAATTTTTCCCATGCATAAACTGGAGGCTCAACCCGGGTACGGGCCGGTTAGGACCGGATAAAAACTAGTTAAAAGTATTCTGTGGATCTAGTTACAAACTTTGTAGAAACCGGATACGAATATTGTATAATGCCAGATAGATCCCGGTTAGATGTCTGTTATAACCCGCATAAAATAAACGGTTACGGCTCAGTTTAGGTCTCTTAGAACCCAATTCTAACCGGTTTCTATTTGGGTCCTATCCGACATTTTAGGCAGGGTAGCATTTGCTCTCACAGATTACAGAAGATTACGCACCTTCTCAGCAACGGCTTTTGGCCCCTTTCCGCACCATCGGGGCCTGGGCCCAGAACCCTGCGCGACATTACTGATCCGCCCAGGACCATCACAATCTTCACAGCTCCAAAACCCCATGACAGACATTTTTAGTGGTTAAAAATTCTTATTGTTTATCATCTTAATAAATTATCCAGGATTGCATAAAATTTCACGGTAGTTTATAATATTTTAACGTATTTCAAATTAATTTTTGCTAAAAAAATATCTTCTCCTACACTCCGCTGGTAATCGAACCATGTATCTTACGATTGCTGTTCGGGTGCTTTTTCCTTAAGGGGGGTTTCTACCTTGTTGGCCCGAAATATTGGGGTGTTTTCCGAAATTTTTTTTGAGGAAAGTGTAAAAGACAGAAGGTTGAAATTTTTGCAGACTTGCGAGGTTATGTTTATTGAACACGTTATTTTTTTTGGGTCGTTTCATGAGAAGGAGGGAAGGTAGGTATGAAACAATGGCGGGAGGTCGCCGGCGACTTGTCCCGACTGTGGACGTCCTAGCGTCCATAGAAATGATCGGGAACACACAAATGTAACACTTTCTTATTTCATATTCTATTTCGCATTTTTATGACTAAAAACGTGAAAAAAAATTAAAAATGACAATGTAATGAGATTTAGATAAAAATATTTTGATTTTTTCATGTTTTATTTGTTACATATTATTTTTTTAAACAAACTAGTAGCTTCAGGGAAACCCACCCAACCGGCAATTGGAAGTTCTGAGGTTCGATTTTCAGTGGAGGGAAGGAGAAGATTTTTTTTCATACAAAATTTAATTAAACAATACAAATTTTAATTCATAGCTCCACCTAGTCTGAAAAGACGTTAGAAATATCTGCAATTCCCTGATGATTCTTCAAATTATTCATTTAAATAAATTTTTAGTAGAATGCAACGAAATATTTCTTTTATTAAAACAAATTCATTGGAACATCAGACCATTTCTTCACATTGTTTAACAAACAATTGTGTGAGAATTGCTGATCTCCTAAAAAAAATGTCCAACTAGATGAAAACTTTTCTGTGAATTGTTGTTATAAATAAATAAAATAATTCGTGTATTTCTGAAAAAGGATTCTTCTTTCAGTCTCTAGTAACTTAATGGATGGAATACGAAATGATCCAGGCCAATCAGCGTCATCATTTTTCCTTAAACTGTTTTAAAATCTATATATACTATTATTATTATTTTGTTCAACTTTCTCGTTTAATTTTAAGGGCATTTTCAATAAATAAAAACCCTAAATAAATGGCTTAGATTAAAGACAAATTTATCAATCTTAGTCCCCCTCTCTCTTTTTCTCTCTCTATCTCTCTCTCACTATGTTTCTCTCGCTCTTTCTTTTTCTTATCGTACCACATGTATTTAGATATTGCAATTCTTTTCAAATCCGTTACTTTGATAAGTATATTTTTCGCATTTATATTTATATTTTTTTAAATATTTGAAATAAAGAAAATTATTATTTTATATTTTTATTATTATATTATTTTTATATTTGAAATAAAGATATTGTTAGACGGGCACCGCATGATAGGTCATGGATCACGTATAGTCAGGGATCCAGCTATGTAAATGCTTATAGACTTTCGTTATTTGTGTGATATTAGGAACTTTTTGTATGTATTATTGTGTTTATAGATGCTTTCTGGTCAAAGTTATTTAGGTTTGACAAAAAATTCTTTTTAATCTTCCTCTTATATAGAGACATACATGAAATACTATAGATATTATATAACATATGCGACTTGCAAAGAATCTGTTTTGTAATTTTATAGGTATTTTTAAATTAATTACAAGAAATATTTAATAAAATATAGCAAATGTTTATTAAATAGTTAAAAAGAGATTAAATTAATTAGTACCTTTTAGTTCATTAATGGTTCAAATGATTTTATGTGCATTATTTCTATTTCCAGCTGCTTGTGATTGCAAAAGTAAGCGCAGTCGATTGAGTAATATGTTTAAATCGTTCCAGCATTTTGACATTTTTTACATTTTTTTGCCCACTTTTACCTTCTTCTTTTACTACGTTTTGCTTCTTCACATTTGGTTTGATTTCATGTTTATCATTCTGAGGAATGCGTACCACTTTCTTTAATTGCAAGTATCACTGTTCACATTCTTCTGGAATTTGTTGAATCCTTTCACGTTTAAAAATGATAAGCTTCTGTCGAATTGAGTTGCTACCCTCATCCGCTGGCTTACTGCTGTCTCGAATAATTGGCCCTATCGCCTCAGGTATCTTTGAATTTTGATTAATGGATTTCTTATTAGACATAAGATTATTTGCTATGCAAATATTCAGTCATTTTCTCGCTACTATTAAAACTTAATTGATTGTTTGGTCATGAATTCCAAGTTTTTAAATCAAAATAGGAGGAGAAGGAGGAGGAAAAACAATTCATAATAATATAGTTCAAAACTAGTAAAAATCAAGGTTTTATTACACTTATTCCTATTAAAGTACCGACGTCTAATATTATCTTACGAGTATTTAAAACACGAAGATGACATAGCTGTATTTTAATTACGAAATCTTATAAATCTTCATTTTAAGAATTTAGACTTTGAAGAAATTATATTCTGTTTACTGAGTCCCGTGTAGGAATCCAATTAGGGATCCGGCAGGGTCCCGGCTAGATAGACCCGGTTTAAGCCGGGCGCTGGTCTTGGAATCTCACCGGGATGCGGCTAAAAGCGTCACGGTAAGCTTGTCAGATCCCGGCTTCAATACCGGCCGGGATCCGGTCGGGTAATCTGGCGACAAAACACTTAACGGGAAATTGGTAACTTGCAATTTTTTTATTTTGAAAACCATGTGGTGATTTTAGATTAGGAAGAAAGAAAGGAAAAAATTTATACACATTAGTGATTTAATTAAAATTAATAATTATCCGCGCACTAATTGGGGTTTTTAAGCTAATTACTGAGATAGGGTTGACTTTATTTGCGAACTTGAAAGAAATAAGGCATAGCAGAATCGATAATAGTTTTATTTAATAAGTTAAAAAATTACAGAAACAATATTTCTGTTTCACTGATACAATAAATCGTTACATTATACTTCTTGAATAATAATTCATCTAGCTTCCATAAATGCATCTTTAATAATGTCACAGCTCTTAAAAAATGTATAGTTTCTACAAACAAATTATCCTGACCAGGGCTCACTCGGTTCCCGGCCATAGGATCTAACGAGGGTTGTCCCGGCCAGTAACCGGAGGGATCCGGACTAGGTTATTCGAGAAAAATGAGGCTCGGCCGCGGCCGGCCGGTTCCCGATCGTTTCCTGTCCATAAAACCCAGCCAGGTGTAGCCCGACCGGGATCAAACCAAAAACCTTGTTGTAGTTGGGCCAACCGGGGACATTTCTGCACGGGCTTTTAGAAAAATAATTTGAATAATAAAAATAGTGAATATCATACTCACGAAAACGTGTTTTATAAATTGATATTGGCAATATGAAGTTGAAAGATTATAATTGAATCTGGAATTGACTATGGAGCCTTTAAAATTTTAAAAGTATTTATTGTATTTATTTATCATATTTTTGTACAGCATCTTAAATAGTTTCTACAACAAATGTTTGATACAGACGGTTGATATTTTAGCCTTCAAATTAATTTCATTAACAAAGTTTTTAATTAATAAAATGCTAAAATAACTTACTAGTCTCGCCTTTTAATATATTTATGTTAACTTCATTCAGGTAAATGTTTAATGTCCAATCCAAAACAGGCAGAAAGTTGGCTGGAGCTTCTTTTTAATCAAAAGATTCAATTTTGCGAATGTAGTCGTATTATAAGGTGGAGATTCTTTATTTTAACAGGAGAATATTATTAATAACTGCAAGATTCAATTTGTGTGCAGAGTTAATGTCACATTAAAAATTTAAACGACTAAAAAGCACTAAAATTTAATAAAATAATGTGTACAATAAAGTATATTATGTAAAAATTTTAAAAATCAGTTCTAACCTATAAACATTGTGTAAAAAGGTTTTAAATATTAATATTTTCACAAATAAAACAATAATAACAAAATAACAGAATTAAACTGTTATTACACAAATATAACGTTTAATAAATATAAGCATGAATTTCACTATTTACCATGTGCTTAGAATATCTAATATGACTTACTCAAGCTGCACACTGCATGTGGGTAGAAAAGTTACATCTGTTATATTACGGTTGCGGTGATGCGCCACGGCGCGCTTTTTGAACTCTAAAAAATTCAATAATAAATCTTATTCGCAACTTATTTTAATTTAAGTTTGAAAACTTTTAAATACATCAGCAATTAAAGGAAAATTGCGCAATGTTTTCGTGAAGTAAATATTATAGAACTACTGATAATATATTTCAAATTCTTCTCGGGCAGGTACAATTTTTTAAAATATAAAAAAATTATTTTTATTAGCACAATGAAAATAAATTTGATTCTTTTCTTGCACAATGCTTTTTAACACGTATTCGACCTAGGTATAAAGTGTTTTTCTATTCTTATTAATTACGTTTTATCCCTCAGCGTACAGAATCTTTATAACGAACTATTTACTAAAAATAATAGGTACATTTATCATCGATGCACGTAACTTCACCCAACATTCAAACTATGTCAGATTGACCAAGTGTTCTTTTCGAGCGACATATGGCAGATAAATGACGTTACAGAGTATTTCTCGTAAATTTCCGACTGGGCGCAAACTTTCACAAAACTCCACAAAAAAATTTCTCATATATAATTAATATGTGGAAGTCATTTTAGTTATTTTAATTAGGAAGGACAACACTGTGTTTATAATTGATTAAAGATATTTATATTTTCATGTCCGCGCCACTTTTTATATGGGGCAAAATAGGACAATTGCTACACAGGTCATGCGTTGCTAGTCTAATAATTTCTTTATTTCAAATATAATAATAATATAATAATAATCAAAATATTAAAATAATAATTAGTTTCATTTGCTTTATTTATTTCACTACAAAACGGATTTAAAAATACTTGCAATATCTAAAATCATGCGGTACGATTAGAGAAAGAAAGAGGGAGAGAAACATAGGGAGAAAGAGAGAGAGAGAGACACGATAATATTTCTCAAACACTGAGAAGTAGGATGGGCTTTCACATTAATAAAAAAATTCTTGTCTTTTAGCACGGACCATGAACCCTCATTTTAACAGTTTCTAAAAAACTTTTTCTAAAAGTTCTTTCTTTGCTTCCGCAAATTATGAATAACTGTGCTATATAGATATCTTTAAAAATTTATTTATAGGGACTGTGTGAAGTTCACGTCATAAGGTGTGTAGCTATTTGCAGTGAATATACAATTCTTGATTTTATTTATCTTTTTTCAATGAAATTTTGCTTACAAGTAATAGTTTTTGTTATTAGATTAAATATCACACCCCCGGTATATGATGTCCGTGCGTACCAAAGGGATCATGAGTCAGCCATAAGTTTGCATAATTATACGGAAAATGTGGGCCACAACTCTCCCTACCCATCTGCTGATAAATTGCAATGAATTTCTTATTACGAAATATCAATGATGCGATTGCAGCGGAGGGACATGTAGTGACGCATATTTATTGAATGTCTAAACAATGCATTAGTTTTTATAAAAAACAAAGTCTGACAATCGTATGCTTAACGTTTTCTCCATTACTACCTGCATAAATGTTTTATTGCTACGCGGTCGGTAATGTCGATAACGGAATATTTTTGGCCAGACCAAGCTTAGCCTATCTACTGCGGTGCGACTATTACGCCAAAGGTTTTGATCGGAACAAACTCCAGTTGAACACGATAAACGTCGACGGAACGAACTCGTGTCGGCCACGCAAGTGGGGTATTGTTCTATTTAAGCGTTATTTCTTGTGCTATTTCCCCTATCTGGTTCAGTCCGATAGAGTCCGGATTCGTGATAACGTTGAACTGGAAATCTGCTTCTCTTATTTCTAAATGCAACTCTCCCACCTCTCGCAGTGAAAAGTTTCTGACCGTAACTTCGTACCCGGAAAAACTCGGGGGCGTTCAGTCTACCCTGCCCATAACATTGTTATTGGTATTCCAGTTAAAGATCGCAGACGCCTTTTGGCCTAATACGCAATTTCAGTTACGCAGAGTAGGAAACTTCATACCGCACGACGGCCGAGGATGTACTCGAAACCGGAGCGGGTAAAGACTGTGGAAATTGAAGCTTAAGTTAATTAACCTTAACCTGGACTCTCCTTTAAATTTCACAAGGTCCTCAGCGAAGAAAATTATGGTGCGCGTAATCTTCGACATGCACAACGGACCACTTTTCCAACCGAATGAAATCCGGAGTACGCTCAAAATGGTTTTATTTCGGCTTTTTTAATATTTCTCATCCTGAGTCTTTGACATTCATCAACTTTTGGAAAAGGACGAAAAATCGTTAAGGCTATCGTAAATTCAAGCCCCAACTTCAGGGAACTCAAGAATCTCCATTGGGACCATGGGAGTTATAAAAAAAAACTGTTTTGGGTTTAGATTCGCGGACTTATTCTTACTACGTCAGGATTTTAAAAAAAAATTTCCGTTGTTTCGTCCCCGCGCGGTATTTTTATTTTATTCCTTACATTTTTGCTTCCTTTAAGATTATTGAAGTAATCTGCTTTTAAGCCATAAAATTGTATGATTAATAGTTTTTTGTATTTCAACAAATTGGGGCATATATGGCTAACTCGATTTCCAGTAGGTCAATTGAGGGGTCCTATATAGAAAGGGCACATAAACGAATTTCGCGACGATCATAGCCGCTATACTTAGCTAATACTTATAAAAAAACTTAGCCGGCAGAATAAGTGATGTACCCTTTCTGTTTTCGGGTGCCTCAATTGGTCTTTCGCTCCTGTAAAACCTTTCGTGCAGGGTATTTTTCATTAAAAATTAAGAGATAAAAAATGATTTTCAAAATGAAAAGATTGAAATTTGCAATTTTATGTTATAATCATCTCGCTTTATTTAAAACGCAAAATTTAATTACATACCCAATATATAAATTAGGAACAGGTTAGAACACTTTATAATTCATAGAATGTAACATTGAAATCAGTATTTAAAGATTGCTTAGAAAAAAATATAATGCCTAACCTAATAACTAAAAATAATAAACCTTCAAACAAAAATAAATAAATGAAATTATTTTAATCAATTTAATTTTTTAATTTGAAAACTTTGTTTTCCATAAAAAAAATGTTAATATGATACCTACATTTTTAACTGAATAGTTTAATTTATAACCGAAAAAAATCAATTTTAATCAAAATAATAAAATCAATTACGAAGAAACAAAAGACATTTTCCACCAAAATACTAATTTTAAAAAAACAATGTCAACCAAGTAATTGAATCTTTAACTAAAACAGAATATTCATCAAGCAAATTGAAATATAAATTTCAATCAAAAAATAAAGTGCTTAAATTTCAAAATTAAAAATTAATTTTCAACAACGGAAAAAATGGTAACCAAAAAAGGTTTAATAAAATTTCTGCGAAAAGTAGAAATTTTAACCAGCAAATGAGCATTTCAGCTAAACAGTTAATTTCACCGAAGTCGTAAATAATATTAAAATAAGAAAGATGAATTTTTATTTTAACAATAGGGATTAATTTTCTACGAATTTCCATCGAATGCCGAACATAATAGTTTCATAGTCAAACTATTTGTTGAATTTTTAATAAAAGTATTAATTCTCGGAAAAAATGGAACAGCTAATGACGATTTAAAAAAAAATATAGAAATTTTGTATATGCAATTATTTTTAACCAAAGATGAAATTTTCATAATTAATATATGTTCTTTTTTCATCTCAACTTATTTCTGTAGACTTATGTCATTAAAGGATTGGATGCAACTTATTGATTCTTCATTAAATACGAAGCAGAGAATTTTTCTTAGAAACCGCAGTTTTGAAATTTTAATCTGTATCTATTCGGTCATCACTTGTAAATTCAATTCTTTTTTGGTCTAACTGATCTACCTACTGGTTTGTTTGGATGATGTGCCCAATTCACAGGCTTCCTTTCGAACAATTTTGCGTTTTTGGGATCGTCTCCTACTGGAACGTCATTGGCTTCGTCTTTACCAATAAAGCTAACATGGTGCGTGACTGTGTTTATTTTTGATCGATCATTGCCATCAAGATCAGGCTCAGCTTGATATAGTCCAATCAAGAATTGTTGCTGTCTTCCTATCTTTTTTATTAATGCCAAGGCGTGACCATTGACTCCTGATAACACATATTTTGCTAGGGGCGGTATGGCGAATTTTCGTCCATTCCAATGTTTCAAATAAA
>JAAAKG020183973.1:0-25567 GCA_010014905.2 Druon quercuslanigerum
GATTGCTAGAGAGATTGATCAGCAACCTGGGTCGGAGCAGTGTTGTGGAATGAACGTGTTATTCAAATAAATAACACAAGAATTCTAGATCAATCTAAAAATTCTGTAACCCCTTCCTCACACTACTCCCTTCCCCACTGAGTGAGTCACGCCTACCCTGAAAGGGAAACGGCCTAATGGTGTAATACCTTGAATTTCTGGAACTTTTTGGTAATTTTTTGCAATTTTACCATAAATTTCATAAATGACCGCAAATTTCCGAAAAATTGGTTTTTATTCTTTCACAAATCGAAAATATTGTACGGCTGTTGTGAACAATAACGTGTGCAACAGGTGCTGAAAGTAGACAGTTGCAACTCTTATGAAGTTTACAGTACTTGTCATCGGCTCATCTTCGTCTCGTCTTCGATTTGCCTCTGACTCGTACAGGAAACTTCACACTCGTTTGTGGAACTGCCTGCTTTCCATACTTGTAGCATAATATACTATTCTTAATTTGTGTATATTTTCTGTAGATTTTATACCTAATATCCTTGTTCAAAGAAAAAGCTACGTGTTCCAGTTCTTTCCAGATGAAAATACGTAACTGTACATTCGCAGGGTGGCCGCCGGACCGGTAATTTTATGAGACCGGGAATAACCGGGAAATGACAGTGAATTTATTTTTTGACCTGGAATTTTACAAATATTTAGAAAAAAAGTTATAGAAGTTTCATCTTAACAGTTGTTTGAATAATTAGTTGAATTTTTATCTTTGTCTATTATGAAATCATTCAGTTTACGATGCGAAATTATAAAATCTTTCTTATCAAAATATCACGTTTTAGATTAAATTAAATTAATAAATTAAAAACTAGAAGCGTTTGAAATCTTCTGTTTAAAAATATCTCTAAATTAATCTATTCATAATTAAAGGCTTTTATGAAATTTGAAATATTATTTTATTCTAAAATTTGAAAATTGAAATTTTGTAATTAGGGAAAAAATGGTTTATTATTTATACTTCATAATTTGATCTCTTATTTAATAAAATTAATAATTATAAATGTAATATTCAAAATTAATCTTTAAACGTTACAATTTTAATTGATCTATGTATAAAAGTTTAAGTTTAAGAGTAAAATTGTTGAATTTTGATGTATAATAAATATTGAGCACCTATTATATCTAGGCAAAATTCGACTAAGTCGAAGAGATATTTAAAACTTCTGAAATGATTAAAAATTAATTTAAAAGTTGAAAATTTTTCTAATAATTTAAAAGCATTGTCTACGTATACTGATAAAATTCGGCGTTTCGTAATGAAAATTCGGTGCAAACAGCCCACGACCTAACTTAAAACAAAATGTAGATTTTGGCAGATTTCGAAAAAAAAAACTATAAGTTTCGTAAGAATTGTAAAAGGCTTTAAAAGAATAAAAAAGAACTTTCTCAAGATTCCTAGGAAAGTTGAAAACGACTTTTTATTTTGAAAAATTAATTTTAAGAGAATATTTAAAAAGATCTGAAAAGTTGTCCAAAAATGGTCAAAAATGAATCAGGAAGATTTCAAGGAAACATTTATATTTTGCAGGATATTAAAAAAATGCAGGCAAAATTTCAGGTAGCATTTATATAATTTAAAAAGAAATTTATAAGTTCTGAACAAATTTTCAAACTCATTTAAAGTTTGACAAAATGTAAAACATTTAGATGTTTCGATTTTTTTTTTAATTTGGAAGACTTTTAAACCATTAAAAATAAAAATATGTATCTTCTAATTTAAGAAGTGTTCAGTTTATTAAAAAAAATTAATCGTTTAATTAATAATATTTCTGGGTTATAATTACTTAAAGCTATGTTAGAATGGAACGATCCACACGCATTCGTTGTCCGGGTTGAATCCGCAGTTCTTTCGGGGGGCTAGATTTTAGGCGGAAAAGTGCAGTCATCTTTTAGATACGTGTCTATAAGATGATACGCGAATTTTATCACTCTCTCATCATATGGCATGATGCCATCTTTCTTCTCCCGTTTTTAAAAATTTACTAAAGTGGAATTTAAAATCATTTACAATCAGAATAGTTTTACCTTTCTCAGCTGTCGTTTCAATAATAATTAGAGCAGCTTCCGAAGACATTTATCTTCCAAAATGCAATAGATGCTGAAGTCCAAATTTTTACAATAGCAGAGTATACCAAAAAATTCATTTGCATGCCAAATCAATGAATGAAGGTAAATAAGACAAGCATGCAAAGTGCAAAGTATTTAAGGACAATTTTGAGCAACGTGATTGGTTGAGCAATAAAAAAAATTTATGATGTTTCAAGTCTAGCCAAATTTTAGCTTCCGGAATTTCCCAAATTTTTCCCAAATTATGGTAAGACTGAATCTATTCATCCCTTTGCAAAGTGCAAAATTCTTAAGGGACAATTTGGAGAAATGCGTTTTTCTGAGCAATAAAAATTTTCCATAAAATTGTACATAAAATTGAATATAAAAATGAATACTAATTCTTTAATTGTGAACTTTATGAGTCAAACAACATATCATTGGAGTCGTTATAATTCGTAGATTTCGAATATCATATTTGTGATTTATTAAGTGGGAAATTTAAAAAAATTTATATTCCATATTTTACGCCTCATTAGGAACAGAGCTCCCCGCTGACAAAGCTCAGTGGCAGTAGCTTGACGGTGTGAGGGGAAGCCGCGTAGTGGGAACGGTACACAGGTAGCTGGGGCGGAATTGACCATCGCCCCTATCGCAGATGTTTTTGAGAGAAAGTATAAAAGCAATCACAGATGTTTAACAAGTAATTATAAAAATTGTTACGTTGTAGCACGAGTTACATTATGGATGTACTCATAATTTTTTATCCTACGATCGTATGTTTAAGTCAATGATACTATTTCTATCAGTGAAGCATGTTATTTCCTGAAAGTAAGATTATGATAATCGAATTGCGAAGCAGCTCCTGGACGTTTTTTTAAAAAAACGAGGAGTGTTTGAAATAAGCTTCAAAGATGACACAAACACTTCCTGTAATATATTTCGTCTGGCTTGGTTGACCTTCAGTGACGCTATTGTCACGTAATATTTTGTATTTAAAAAAGTTAATTTACAGCAGCTGTAGGGGTTATCGCTTTTTGCATAGACTTTTATATTTTTTGCAAACTCTTTGCTTTTTGCATTTGACATCTTCATTCAGCGCATTATTAGATGCAAAACTCTTGTAATTTGAGTTAAAAATTAGATTGCTTCGCTTATACTGAGTTGGGATGCATGAAATTCCATTTACCATTTCATGCAATGTTGGCAATGAAATAATATTTAAATGCTGACTTCATTCAGTGCCGCGTCAAAGGCTCCAATTACGAAATCCCGTTTTCTGCTACATTTTTAATATTCCATATGTGGTGTACTGTTGCTCGTATGATTAATGAACCAAGTTGCCATATCGCGGTTACTTTCGAATTTTGCACGCGCGCCCCAAAATGAATATCGTAGAAAAATCTCTTTTGTAAAATAAGCGAACGATCGATTGTTGATCAAAATTAATCACGAAGTCGACGACCTTGCACAGTTTGCAATCAAGAATACACCTAGCGAAGCATAATGACATGCCCATTGACTACAAGCGCTAATTCCCATATGTTTTAATTATCTAAGACTCTTGCAGATTTCATTTTTCGCAAACATGCGCGATTAATGAAGGTAGGAAAAAAATCAGGAACAGCTACACCGCATTCCGCTTGATTTTAACTTTCTATCCTTTTATGGAAATCTAAGTCTGAATGGGTTTGACTTTTCACTGATATGATATTCATAGCTATTCCTTCTGTTAATGGACTTTATATGTTTTTTTGTTTAAATCATTATTTGCATTCTCTAGTTTGAAGTAAAATTTGGAAAGTCCTAAGCTATTCTTTAGCGATAAGTTGCCACATGCGTCATTAGCCAACATGACTAACCTGAACTTTTCAGGCATAACGCGCCTTCATTTACAAGCGGCCGCTAAACATACCAAAAGTGAAAACTGCCCTGTGCGTAAATTGTAAGCGCAAACTGGACAAACTTGCATTATTATTTCATATGTACGCAGAAAAAAGAAATTTAATATTTTCTTATCAAGAAATGTAGAGGGGTTCTTGTAATCGTAACAGTATAAACTGCTCTCAATAAGGGCTGAACATGTAAAAAACACTCAGCATTTCGTAAATGTCACAATGAAATTAAGGTTAGTTTAACGGTTATCATTTATTAAAATAAACTTCTATTTCCTAGTAGTACATACTGTAAGATATGTAAAATACACTGAATCGAGATAAAAATAGGGTTAGAGTAGACATTACCGAGGGGTCGGTACATGATACCGATCCGAATGGTTTGCTTAGCTCACCCCTAAAGTTGTAAAAACGCAACCTATCCGCGCGGATCAACGGGTGAATTCACGGCGCAATCGGAAATGGGATAGATTGCAACACCTAAAAAACATTCCTTATTGAAATGCCTGTGATAGTCGTCACATTACACCATTTTCCCACTTAGCAAGAAAGGGGTTTTATAAAAAAAAAAATTGTGGATAGCACAAGTTCTTCACAGGTCGCGTACACTTGAGAGTTTATTGGAGCAGGATGTTTTTGTGTTCCGTAACTGTTTCAGCTGACCTCTGTGGATAAAAGGCAAATCCAAGAGCTTTTTTTTTGTGTCACGATGACATGGGCGCGTAATTAGAATTTGTTCCCGAGGTCGCGACCTCTTAGTTACAAATGCATTTCGAAATTATTTTTCAGATCGCATCTCGTGTAATAGTGTACTAGTTAGGACAATTGACTTGCGTGCTGAGGTTTATGCGTCAGAATCCCCCCCCCCCCATTACGACGAAATTTTAATTGAATTATAAGCGTGTTGTAATTTACAAATACCGATTAATCGTATGTTTGTCCGAAAACATATATAAAAACTAACCATGAGCTTATTTATTAATTATTTTTAAGCAATACTTTTTCACAATGTATAGTACTGTCTAAACGGGATTGGTAAAATCTACTGATGCGCATGTCAGCACCACGTGACAATTGGTACTGGTAACCATCAATGATAGTCATATTTAGTTGCCTATAATTGTAACGTATACTAAACTGTCGTGTTGTCCATATACGTACTTGGTAGATCAGTAGATTTAACTTGGTTTTCAGTAAAATATAGGGGTCTTTTTTCTGCGTGTGCTCTAAATGTTTCGTTTAATATTCAATTAACAATTGGGCCAGTTAAGCTGTTGTTTAAAATCTTTTCTCTGTTGAAACCAAACATTTCCATTATTTTTCTGAATTATATTGAAACATCAGTCATCATTTTAAAATACCAGGGTTTTTCAATTAAGGAAAGTTCTTTCTTCCTTCTATGGGATTTTAAAAAATAAAAAGAAAGACTGTTAAGAAAAGAAAAACTAAGGAGTAATAAGTTTCTTTTTCTTTAATCCGAATTTTTAACTCATTTTTGAACTGTACTCCGAAAAAAAAGATTAATTGGGACAACTAATAAAATTCTTAGGACAACTAATTCAGTTAGTAAATAATGGTACTGCTATTTAGTTAGTTGTAAGGATTATTTTTGTTAGGTGGGGCACGAGTAGTTGCCGTTACTATCTAATTAGGTAGGCTAAGTACTTTGGTTTGTTACAACGACTGTCTGTAGGTAGTTGAACTTACTAATATAGTTAGGCATGTCTTCTATCTGGAGGTGTAACTATTTTTTATTTGCTACAGGGACTCATTAAAATAGCTGTCACTAGACTATCGAAATATGAAATTAAAAGATTCTAGTGGGCAAGCGGGAATATTTTTTTTAGGGCATCTTATAGTGAGGCTGATATTAGTTCAACTGAAAAGACGCGTTAAAAAAATATGTACCTGCCCCCACTAGGATCTTTACAATTGCGGATGCACTTTGAAGGTTAGGACTTACAGAAAAATGTTCAACTCGTTTGATTTTACAATTTCTTATACATACCTTCGAATGCTTTAAAATAATCCTCGAAGCCTAAACTTTACCACACCTCCAATACCTCCATCATTTATATTAAAAAATAGCCATAATCCAACAAGACATCAAGTGAGCAGCGACTTATGACGACCATGCCTAAACGTTCTTCATCGTTTTACCATGGGTATGTTGGTACCTTTTTCGCATTCTCAATCGTACCAACCAAGCTGGCAAATAAAATAATTACGCAACCTACTTAAATTTTTTAGAAAAATCAATTAGTAGTACAGATGACTAATTAATTAGTAACTCGTACTACTAAAACATTACTAACGTAAACTAGTCTACTACACACGGCTTCCTAAGTCCACTATTTGCTTAGTTGGTGTTACTATTGAACAGTTGTATGAACCAATGAATGCTTTACTAATAAAAAAGTGTACTACAGAATTTAAACTTGGAAATTATAAAATATTTCCTAGAATTTTGAAATTTTGGACTAATCGAAAAATGTAACTAAGATAGGTTCTGAATATATTTGATATGTAGTGAAAAATTTTAATAAAATTTCCTAATCTATCAGAAAAGTATATTTTGTTCTATTTTTTGAACATTTTCAACATTTTGAATGGTATATAATTTTTCTATATTTTACGGAAATAAATGTTTTATTTGAATAATTTGCAAGTCTTCGAATCATCTGTAAGAAACTTTGACAAAAATTTAAAAAATTTCAAATTTTGAAAATGCTCCTTTAATTTTTTAATTTTGGTTGGGAATATCTATTCATTTTGGGAACCTCAAGAACTTCATGAAAGCCTCAAAAAGATTTAACCTGCATAACGCTAATAGCATGCCTCTTTCATATTAGCAGAATTTTTTTTTATCAGAAAAAAAAGGTGGGGTTTTCCTGAAAATATTATTTTCGTGTTTTCAAAATTCGATGAAGAAAATAAAGAGGGTTTTGTGGAAAGTTCCAACTTTTTTATTTTTTTTAATATTTTTTTTCAGATTCTGCTTTATAATAAAGGCATCCTATCAAGACTTATAAGAGCAGACACCTTTTTGAGTCCGAAATAAATTATTTGCTTGAGATATCATTTTTCAACAAGAGATAATTTGTTTAGTACTTCTCTAGGTGTGTAAACTTTCATGTGAACATTTTTGTCCCTTTCGTTGCTTCCCAGAAATATGTAAAATTTCGATTTTTCAAAAATAATTATATTCAATGTGAAGCATTGTTTTTCCAAAAACAATACTGATGAGATATTAAATATAAATTACCAGCTATGTAATGAAATATTAATTTTAAAAATTGGGATTTTTAAGAAAATCCATTTTCAATCATGTTATAACTCTGATTCAAGAATGATTGAAACATGAAGTAGAACAGGGACTTGTTGTCAGCATACTGATTAACAGTTTAACCTCGATCTCCAATGTAGTATAATTTTTTTAAACCAAGTACATACGGAAGTTATCCAGCCACACCATTAAAATATCACAAAATTACATAATTTGTACTGTACACACAAATAATAATATGTAAATTATTAATAAATTGTAACTTCTTAGTTCACTCTCTTTTAACTTATCAATTACTCCTTTTATATACATATATATCTAAATTTCCTTTCGTAATGACTAGTATTCTTTGAAATCAAAATCGTGCATCTATACAATGATGCTTTTAACGAATGCAAATCTAGCCGTATCCACTTACTAAACTTCATGACCAATTTTTCTTTAAAATTCTGAATGAGTGAATCGTTTATCAACACCGATGTTTCTAGATTTGAAAAAATGGTTATATTCCCAAAAAGACATCAGGACATTCTCGGGTCATCGCTCAGGTGAAGTTCGCGGCAGACTGCTAACCGGTACGTTTGAGGCTTCTGAAGTTAGATCGGCGGGCGGCAGCTCGTTCACTTTCATGTGCGGGGGTGGGAGTTGAGTAACGAGAAGGGAATCGGGTTGCGGGCCGTGGGCTGCGGGGTCAGGAAGGGGTTGATTCACCGAAGACGGCACATTCCGTCTTACGCAGCCGCACGGCAAACTCGTCCATCGCGATTCACCGGCTTATCGTAGTTCGCGTTGTCTTTTTTCTCCAAGAATCTAGAATTCTAGATCATTTTCAATATTCAAACAAGCACAGTCAAAATTAGTGTAAAGAATCAACACAAAAAAATTGTCAGAAAAGTGTATGTTTGTTACCATTGCTTCGTCTCTGCAAACTTTGATCACCTAATTTTTGAACTTCAGCATGAAAATTTAAATCTCTGTTATAAAGCTTCTTATACAACATCAGTATTATTAACCTTTTCATAATTTAAGACTAAAAGATTACGCTTTTAAATCTCCATATCTGAGATTGATACATTTATTTAATAAATGCATCTGTTCTTGAATAATAAATGAGATAATAAACAGTAAAATGGTAAAGTTAGCTTTGGGCTCGTCTTTGGGTCTTTGGTTTGCAGCGACGAAAAAATTTCTAAGTTGGTCGTTAATCGTATTCAGTGTATAGAACTGACTCTGCAGGATTTCGACATGTGCCGCCTCGGGAGTGTTTAGTGTCCCTCTGAACATTGTTGTTCGATGTTTAAACAATCGAAAGAAGGCGCGTCTCTGACCTTGTGCCGTTCTTCCGATTTTATCCTCATGTTCTTTTCGATCAGCCTTCTAGCAGTGGATCCGATCAAAAATACCAACCCTGTGGTCAGTGCGAAGTCTAACGACTTCTCGTAAAACTTTTCATAATGGTGGTCGTCATGCTCTCGGATTACGATCAACCTGACTTAGGTAGGTTCTCAAATTTATGATGAATACTCAATTGGACTTTATAATTTCATAATTGGTATTGTGCAAGAGAAATGGAGGCTCTGAATTCGTTAGGTCATTTTTATAATTATTCCTTTAGTCGACCCTTCAGCTTTGGAAATGTCTCGGGAAATGTTATTCTTATGGAAAACAACTTTAGCTGCTTGGTCAAAATTATTTATAAGCAAAATCGGAATATTGATAACATTTGAGTTAATGTTCTCTGTGGTTTAAATCAAGAATTGATTCCAATTTTCAGTAACCCAAATATTTAGCATATATTTTTTAGCACTTACCAGCTTCTAAGAATACTGTCAACATCGATAGTCCAATTCCTTTGTGTTCTTCTTTCTCGTTCTGTATTAGAAAAAAATTATATTATGAATTCGCTGATAATATAAATTATTGAAAAAACCTGGAATTTTGTTTACTTTACGAGACAACAAATGATGAAATTTGATCATCTTTCTGATGAAAGAAAAAGTTTGGTTATGTACTGCAACTGGCTGCAACATTATTAGATGAAGATGCGTTTTAGATCGTGTTTTACGTGAGTTACGAGACATAATTATGGCACTATAAAAAGTGACCTTCCATGGTTACCAACGCACCGCCGCGAACCATAATCGCATTCCAGGCCTGCTCGTCCATCCGGTTCCCGACGCAATAGTCAGTTAAAATTCGCCACTGAGAATTTCGCAAACTGCATCAACTCTGCTTACAGATTGGCACTTTATGCTGCTGCGTAGTGTTCGAATTCTTTCAAAATAAATTCTTCTGTGTACGGTTTCTTTTTATCTGTTTATCTCACGTGGCACTAAATTATTTTGCATATTTGATCATTCTTATCATATTGCAATTATAAAGTGCTGATATAAGAAACGAAACAACGAACAGACTTACTGCAGAAAATGCAAAAATGGGAAATAATTGAACCTTTGCCGAAATCCAATTCTCATGTCCAGAAAAGTAATTTGGCCTACCTAAAACTTCAAGGATTTTTTCACTATAGATGTACTCGTTCATAAAAAATTGAGCCAAAAAGGTAGGGTTGTTGAGAAAATTGGCTTCCAATATTTTCAGAAACAACTGCCGTTTTGTTAATTTTGAACATTTTGTTACATTCTTGTTGGATTTTGAACAAAAAACTATTCATCTACACATAGTATAACGTTCTTTTTTAAAAAACGAACATATTTAACAGGCGAATCTATTAAATGTAACTAACAATCTCTTTCAAACTCTTTTGAAGTGAAAAAAAATTTAAATACTAAACCTAGTAATGTAAGTATATGAATTGGAAAACTTAAGAAAAATTGGAATGCTTAAAAGTTTGAAATCCTTTAGTGTAAATGCTTTAGAATATGAAAATTATACAATTGATAAGCTTTGTTAAAACGTCGGTAAAAACATCAAAATGTTGAGCACTTTTAATTCCAAATTGTTTCAAAATATTAATTTAATAAGCTTTCAGTTTCAATTTATTTAATTTGCACCTGCCGATCTCGAAATTGAAAAGGCTCTGACATTTTTATGAGTTGAATCTGCAATACTTCAATTTAATGTATTTCAAATGATGCATTAATTTTTAAATTGTTTGATTTGTGAAGTTTGAATCTAAAAACTATTAAATAGAATAAAGCAATTTTTTTTAATCTAGTCTACAGTAAAATAAAGACTAATATAATTGTACAAAAATTTATCTGGCCATTGGCTTGAGGTCTTCTAGAAATAAAATTCTTGCTTTAAAAAATGAATAGTAAAAAAAGCAATTTCGATATTTTCTTGTTAGCTTTGTATCTGGTAACATCTGTGATATAACCTGGTAAGCAACTTAATAGATATTTTAACTGCCATATAGTAAAAGATGATTTTTTGATAAAATATCCTTTATTCTTTTTTTTATCAGTATATAATTTCTGTAATGTAGAAAGAATAGTGAAATCGAAAATAAGTCCCGAAACCTACCATGCGAAGGCGTTCCGCAAGTTGAGATTGACAGAGTCCCAGGAGAATCAAAGGCAAACAACATTTGAAACCCGTGGGAACGGATTTAGTCATACTTCTTTTGCAGAACAACTATTGATATCATATTTTCATTTATCTTTATAAGAATCCTCGTATTTTGACATTCACATATTGTCAAAAATGTAAATTATTTTAATGAAAATAAGAGGCATTATTCCCTCGACTATTTATACAACAAGTTGTTTGTATTATATATAAAAAAATAAATTAAATCTCACAATTAATTATACCTAACATTAGTTATTATTAGTTCTACCAATGAAATGCGGCTATCTGGCAAAACGTTTGTATGCACTTGAAAATAACCGTAGCGTTAAATCGTTTCTTATAATAATGACAACCAGACTCGTAGGTGAAAATGTTATGTCCCTATTGATCGAGATGTACTTTCAATTTTTCGTCACGCTTACATGAATTGCATTGAGTTGTCGTGCGTTTTGTGAATAAGTGGGTTAGGCGAACGCCATGTTGTAGGTCAGCATCGAACAAGATGAACAAGATTAGAGCACCTAGAACCCTATTAGTATATTTCAATCTTTTACAAAAAAAAGGGGAACAAGTATTATTTACCGTTGAATGAATACAATTATGCCCATATTCAGTACTGAATTTCTCATCCCGAGATATGCTTAAAAATAAGCTTTATATTAGGAAGTTAAATGCATGATACACTGTGCTTCTTGACGTAGACGATCCGGTTTCTCTATTAGAAAATAAGTCGTCTCTAAAGCTAAATTAGAATTTTTGAATATAATTTTCTATTCTGACAGTTATACTTAATTTCAATTAATATTTTTTATTGCTCTTATAAGAAAAGCCTTTAACATTTCTGATTCCTTTTTTATCCCATCTTCTCTGGAATTTATGGACAAAGCATGTTGAAGTGCAAAATGCAGCTTCTGATATTATAATGCACTATGGGAATAATTTCGGCAAAAACTGTATAATTTATAGCTTCTTTCTTAGTTATGATTATATGCTTTTTTCGGTTTAAATAATACGCTTAAGAAGAGCTTTTATGATTATCCACCCGGTGTATGAGTGAAGTCGACAGGTTAATTGAACATTCCGCGACTGTAAGTACTCGCACGATCGTTGCAGACATGTGTTAATTGGCTCAGTTACGTAATGTCTGTACCATTTCTCTTTCGATTTACGACTGGGAACTCCGAAAAGTTAGATCTCGTTACTTACATATATTTTTTCAATTAATACTTTTAAAAACTATTTGAAAGAAAGTACTCACAGGGATCCGAGTCTTTCCTCTTTTTCGGAATTCCCTTTTTTTCACTATTTTTGAAAAGCTTTCCCTTTTTCAGTTTAAATATATGATATTTTTAAATACAATATTTGAATCACGCGGAAAATTCTCCGAAATTCCTAAATGTACGTAAGAACTACAAGAAACATTGTTCGTTTTACGTCTACAAAATAATTATATTCGAAACTAGAATATGCATACGCTCTCTTTAAAAAACTTAAAGCTGAAACAATTAAAAATATGTGGAATATTTTCTTTTGTAGAAATTGTTGATGTAAGTTGTTGGCTTCCTGTTCGGGGAAAAAAGAGAAGGAAAAAAATTCTTACTACACTGTCGCCTAAGGAACTGGCTTTTCTAGTTGTAACATAAACTCTCGGGCATAACAAATTTTCCTCCGACTATCATCTTGCATATGAGTCCCTAAATCGCTGACAAACCCCACAGCTTTGACTCAGCTTTTAGTGAACATTGACGTTCAAATCTTGCTTTTCTCTCTTGAGGAGGAAAACATAAAACACGTAATTATGACACATAATTGGTACAAATTCTTATAAGGTTAGTAATAACATTATTACACTACTTCTGATTAATTAAAATACATTGTTTCAACAGACATCAAATTTGGATACATATATATGAAGCTTTAATTCAAAATCATAATTTTCCGTACACAAATTTATTAAAATAAGAATAATAATAAATGAAGAAATAAAAATAAAATCTAAATAAAAAAGTTTTTCATTAAAGAAACATTTTTTCAATATATTTTTTTAATAAAAAAAGTTTTTTTGTCAATTTAGTAACTTTACAACAGCGATATTTATCACTTAGCTGCGACTGTCGCGAATGTCAATATTTTTTACCAAATTACGTCCCAATACAATGGTTGAAGAATAACTTGCACTTTGAAGATTACTTTAAAAATTATTGTCAACTACAGCATTTTTGATAATCTAACATTATTTCTCTGCCATAAAAAATTGGGTTGAATTTTATTTTTTCGTATAAACAGATAAATTTTTAAAATAACAAACTAAAAATTTTTTGTACTTCGCTGAAATAAAACAATGTTTTAGGATTACTGCAAAATTTATCAATATTTATTAATAAAATAAATCAAATTTAAATTTAATATTAAGTAATTTTATAATTTCACATGTGAGATATTAATCAAAGAATAATGCTTTCAAAGGTAAAACTGCGTACCTACAAGATATCATGTACTTTTCACAGATTTAATAAAACTCACTGATGAGGGCCATCTTTGTGTGCCGAAACGTCTGAAACAACTTAAATAGTTTCAATTCACCTGACTCTAAAGTCAACAACATACATCAACAATTTCTACAAAATTTATTATTCAGGGTCAATATAATCCCTCAGCGGTTAATATGTTGAATATGTGGAAATCGAAGACAACAGCTGTTATGATTTAAAAAGATTTAAAGATTATATTTTAATAAATCATGGCTTACTGTTTTTTAAAATCTGATTGAATCTTTATTACTTGAAGTTAGTTTATATCTTAAATTCAATATTTTAAAAATTAAATCTACGTATAATTCCGTAGGTAAATTGAAACTTAAATTATCTATTAAATTATTTTAAATATTATACATGCTTTATGTTAGTGGTTTTCGCTTGTAAAAGGTTATTTTTTTATAATTAAGATATAAAAACATTACTTTTCGAAGTATACTTATAATTTTTAAATTTTATGTTGTGGTGTTTTTGTCGCTGTAAATTAGCATTTTCAAACAAAAATCATTATCAAGATTCCCCATTTTTAGCAATGTTAGGGTATTTCAAGAGTTTTGTACCATAAATGCATATTTTTTCATATAAATTTTTAGATTTGAAAGGTCAAAAAAATTCAAAAAATTACGTTTTTCGGTTTGTTTAGCGAATTTTAAAGAAAAATAATTAGTTATTAGATTATAATTAAAATTAGATATCAGAATTGTTATGGAAATTCATTACAGCGTTTTCACCAAATATTGGTATTTTGAGACGAAAATCATAATTTGAACAAGGTTTAGAATCTTTGAACATTTTTTAATTATAGCCTAGATTTCAAAGATGAGTAATAATTTGTTAACAACTTTTGGTTACGTTGGCGTTATAAATCAAAAATTGGTATTTGAAAGTACATTTTTAAACCAAAATAAACATTTAAAAAACAAATACTTAAGAAAATCAATTTGTGATAAATACTTGCACAATAAAGAGATCACGTCAGTATTTTTCATTTGAAATTGGCATTTTTAATAAAAAAGTTATAACTCAAAGAAAATGTACAATTTTTTCACAATTTCATGTTATATTATTTTCTTTGATCGAAAGTTGGTGATTTTAAACGAAAAATGGTTTAAAAGACCTAATGTTGAAAATATAAACATTAGGTTTAATTTATGTTTTAAAAATTGGAAGCAGTAGAGTTGTAGAGTTTTTTTTGCCGGAAAAAATAACCCATATCTTTTATTACAATTCAACCGTTTTTTAAAAATTGACAGAAAAAAATTCGGTTGCAAAAAACATTGTCAGAATTAATATTTTTGGTCACTTTTACCATATTTCCAATGCACATTTTTTATATTTCAAAGTACATCATCAATAATATTTAAAAAAATTTTAAATGATAGAAAAACTATTTTTTCAGGCATGTGATTTTTGGCACGATATTTCAATTGAAATGTACAAAGAACAAAATGTACAAGTGTACAATGCATAAAATTGAATTAAGTTTAGAGTCAAGCTTTTCAAACTAAACTATTGAGGATTCGAAGCAAATTTGAGATTAAAAGCAGTGAAGAGTGTAGCTTATGTAATTTTCAGATTTTCATTTAATTTCATTATTAATGATATAATTTTTAGGAAAGAAAATATTCTTTGATGTAAGAAAGATTTTAAATATAGAATGAAATTTTATTTTTTTCAGACTTTTGTATATCGCCGGGAATGGATTTCATAAATAGATTTTATAAATGAATTCGCGAAATATATCCAGATTTTCAAAGTAAATTCTTGAATGGCAGATATCATTCAAAGATCATTTATCATTCTTTAAAAGTAAATAAAAAAGTAAAGTCCTAAGTAAAAGTCCTAATTTTTGGCAAACAAATTTCCAGTTTTATATGATTATAAGTTGATAAAGCTGTCGATTTTTAAAATGAAGTATATATGTATAGAAAAAAGCTGGCTATTCGTACTGAAATTTCGGTCTAAGTAGCCCTTTTCCTTGGAATTCTTATCGAAAAAATCCAGTTATTAATGCCGATATTTTAATACACATAGCGACGGCCTTTTTAGAAATAAATTTTTTGCGAAAAACTGATGAGAGAGGTGAAAAGATTCTTTGTTTAATTTCTATATGAATATTATACATCTGATAGTACATAATGTATTTTTAATTGAGTTCTTGTGTACATTTTTATTTGACTTTCACTTCTCTCTACCAAATAAATTACTCATAATTAAAAAGTCGATCATGCAGGCGAGACATTAATATAATTTATGACTTATAAATGAATCCATTTCTATTTTAAAATCGTGCTGGAGATATATTTGCATGAATTACAATTTATAAGAAAATTGCACGGTGTGCAATAAATATAAGATTACACTTGTAGACGACAGTTGATATTACGAGCCTTGAAATATTTTTTTATCGTTTCTCTTTCGGAAATTAAGCATCTTTGATGCATATACTTGTACGATATACCTGTACCTCGACCTGTACTAGATGTACACTTTGCGTAGTAGAGCTCACTGAATGGAACGGTAATCGAATGCCACTATATTTATTTGATCTGCAAATAGGAAGCGAATCCGTGGGATTACATTTCAACAAATTTTGGCATGGGAAATAAAAACTTGAACCTTAGCGCGGCTCTCAATTTTTTTAAAGAATAATGTTGCTTTTTTAAAATTTAATTCGACGATGTATTATTTACTATTTATTAATCGTATTGTTTGTTTGTTTCAGGTAAGCGATAATATTTGATCAGAAATTAAAATGACACATTTGTAGCTGTGGTGAGTTAAGAAAAATTTCGTTAAAATTTCCGAAATTTTTCATTCCTTTCTTTTGTGAATATACGGTCATTTAATTGTGTTTCTTTTGTCTTTTATTTAATCGCTCCACTGGCGATGAAAACGTGAAAGACGATTTACTGGTTCCGTTACTATCGTAGAAATGAGCAGATTGATGAGTAACGGATAATTTAATTTATCTGAAGTGACGATTTATATTTTTTTCCATTAAAATAATTTTTACGAAAGTTAAAAAAAAATTGGTAAATTACCAGTAGTATGCTGTTTCATTTTTAAACGAATAATGATACTCGTAATGAAAATTACTGTAATATAGTTTTTATTATAAAGAGCAAGTGATTTCGCAAAAGGAAGAACGTGTCCCCGACGGTTTTTGGAGTAGTTGCAATGACTTTTTTCATTACCGGTCGTAAAACTGAAACGGAATGAAGTAACAGTAACGTAGGTCAGAGAACTGTTGGAAAGGGCTACGTGAAAAAGAGGAAAGAGCGACGAAAGGCGTTGAATGTTTCGTGGCCGAGAAACATTAACTTCCGCAAAATAGCGGGTGCCTTCGTGCGTATCGAAGAGCCGCTAATTTTGCAAATTGGGCCTGTGGGCAACTTACTTCTTTAATTACCTACCGCAAACACGATGCAGAATTCGTCAAAAGTGATTCTAAATGCGATTAAACCGCACGGAGTTTTTCACTTTGCAAAAACTTTGATTGAATTTTCATTAACTCGTGTATTCGTACCTTCAAACCAAAGTTAAGGATATCTTCAAAATATAAAAGTTCTTTCATTAAAAAATCGACTAATATAATAATAATAATTATTATTATTATACTAATTATTCTTGGGGGTTTCCTACTTAAATTTGTAAAATCCCCTAAACAAAAAAATCCAGATTTTTGACCCTTTTCCTCCTTTTTTTATAAAGTTTAAAATGATTTTTTAAAATCATAAAATCGATTTATTAGAAACAAGACGCTTGGAAAAAGTTTCTGATTTGTAGAATTGACCAAGAACCGAACTCGAAAGAACGACAGCAAGGTCTATAGCTTAATTTTCTGTTTGATGATCCAATTTCAGGTACTAACATTACGTTCAATTTTGCAACTCTTAAAATTTCTAATATTTAAAGAAAAAATATTGCATTTTCGAAAAAAGTAGATGAATTTTCAACCAAACAGTTCAACTTTGAACCAAGCAGATGCATTTTTATCCAAGATTAATGTTGTATCAAAAAAATACGTTTGTTTCAAACTAAAAGGTGGATTTTCAACCTAAACCATGAATCATTAATCAAAGAAAAATACATTTATTAAGTAGTTTAGCTTTTAACCAAGTGGTTAAATTTACAACGAAAAAAATTGAGTTATCAACAAAAAATGTAATAGTTGGCATTTCAACCAAAAAATTTTATTACAAATGAAAGACAGTTGAACTCATCCTAAAGAACCGAATTTCAAACAATCTTGTTGATTTTTACACTAAAATTTTCAAGACAATAGTTACGTTTTCAACTAAACTGATGAATCTGCAACAGCAACAAATGATTAAATTATAATAGTTTAACTATTAACCAAATAGTTCAATTTCAACCAAACAGATGAATTATATTTTTTGATGTCGTGGTTTTGACCAGATAAATGTATTAAATACTTTGATCTTAATTGTTTTTTGTCTCCTGGTCGAAAATTAATATTTGTTTTAATATTGATTTTTAATCCTAAGTTTTAAGAAAATTGCTCTCGGGCTCAACTGGAATCCGAACTCAGGTCTTTCAGATTGCCGGTACGATGCTCTTACCCATGTAGCTGCGAAGAGACGAGATCAATTTCGTCACAAGCCCTTTAAGTTGAATTCCGACGCAATTCTCTTGTTAGATTAATTTTTTTAAACACTCGAATATTTTATATTTTATTGATGTATTATCGTTTTTACCCCGGTTCAGATCCCAGCGGAGCTAGAGAGCAATTTTCTTACTATTTAAAATAATCATTATTAAAAAAAATATTGAATTTAGAACAGTAGACAAAAATCAATTAATATCAAAGTTTTTAATACTTTCATCAGGTCAAAACCAAAACAGAAAAAAAATATAAAACGGTTTAACGATCTAAACTCAATATTTTTTTAATATTAATTTTTATTTCTAAATTGTGAGAAAATTGATCTCTAGCTCCTTTGCGATCCGAACCGGGGTCAAAACTATAACACATCAAAAAGTATAAAATATTCACAATTTTAAAAACTAATTTAACAAGTTATGCCAACAAAACAAATTTTTATTTACAGATAAATTTTCAACTACAGTGATGAATTTTCAACAACAAAAAATCAATTTTTTACAATTTGTTCAACTTTTAACCGATTAGATGAATTTTCTACCAAAAAAATTAATTCTGAGGTAAACATTTATTATTTAATATTTCAAACAAAATAGATTTTATATAAACTTGAGTATTTTTTCCTAGTTTTCTCGGCGTGGTTTGGAGCATTAAATTAGGACTTTGTTGGTGGAAAAACGACTTACATTTTTTAATTCACACTTGTAGAGATTAGGCTGGCTCAGGATAAACGATGAACTGCGGTTGATCGTCAGCAGTTGTAACTGTAATTTTCATTTTATTTAATTCTTATCTAAATCTTTTAAGAAAATTTTTTGAATTTTAGTTTCGGTTAAAATCGATTAAAATGTCACAAATGGGATTAACCAGGTGATGAAGAAATAACAAAAAACTGTAATCCGGAAACTTCTCAGCATGCTGTTGTGCAATGTGGCATCTGTAATCCCCTTTCGTAATATCCTGGTAAGAAGGGTAATGAATGGGGAAACGTAAAATTGTTCTACTCGACGAACCAAGCATAATGATCTTCAAGGTCAATCACCTTTAAAAACAATCATTTGCCGTAGCAGGTTCATTGTTCAACAATTTGACGGTTTTGGATTTGTTTTATTCACTGCTTTAATAATCAAGGCAGAAACAATATATTCGTTTCAAAACAAATATATTAAGTTTCTTTGTTGGAGATTTAATGGAGAATATGTTTCAATCTCTAGGTCACATACTTTCAACCTTTCATTGATGATAAATTACTGACCCAGTATCGTCAAACGTTACGTCGGTGGTTGAGCTTTTATTGCAGTAATTGAGACAGATTGGGTGGGGAATGTTTTTCTTATTTTTTATAAATCTCTCTAAAGTGCATGAAAAAAACTGTAAAAAATTTTAATTAGCGCACTTTTTTACTTACTTTTGATAGAATGTAATATGTGTATCTGTATGCTTCTTAAACTAAGCATATTTTTTGTGAACCTTAATCGCCTTTTTTTATTTTTCATAGACTCACCAAATATATTGGTTCTACTCGTACGTTCTCTACTGAATTTCGATGAATCTAAAGTTGGCTTAAAAAAGTTATGTGCTTTAAATTATTAATTCATAGTTATTATTATTTCAAAGACATGTTTAATATTTAAATTTTCTTTTTATCCCTGATGTCTTAGTTTCTGTCAGTCAAAATCGCTGATGCAATCGTGTAATGAAACGTGGGCGAGGTCGTCGATTGTGCTAGCTTTTAGTGAAAAGAAGGTTAGGTTTCAAGTCTACAGAACAAAGTAGACACGCATTTCTATATTGAAGAAGCAACTTGAAAGACCATTTCTTTGATCTTTCCAAACGTCTTCTTGCCTTTCGTGTCTTGCTCACAAACTTCATTTAAATATTTGCACAATACGGGCAACACTAATGAACTAAGAAATTATCTATGAGATTAAAAGTAATTAATCAATTCGCCATTTGTTACAAATACATTAAAGCAGTATGTAATTAGTGCAACTAATTTTTAAGATCACTTTTATGAAGAGTTTCAACCCCACTCCTTGTTCATGAGGCATCGGATTTTTTCCTCAAGCGGTTTTTTATAGTTTTTTAAATCGTAAACATAAATAAATTTGGTTTCAAGAACTGAATATAAAATTATACGAGAAATGCTAGGACTAATTAGTCAATAGTAAAAACTAATTGTTATTTAAAAAGGTTAATTAATATGGAATATGATATTCTGAGAGAATGTTTAGAAATCGATATGTTTTTTCTTTGGAAATGAGAATCTCCTATTTGGAAGTTCTGTTCCCGCTACTGAAAAGACTGCATGAAACGTTCAAAGATCCTTGACGTGCTTTGGAATCTAAATAAACGAGTGTAATGAATTAAGATTCAATATTTAAGGATTTTATGTTGATCATTTTTTCTGCTTTTCTTTTTTTTCCTTTCTGGCATTATATTGTAACTCTTGAAATTTCGTTTTATGTCATTATTGACTGCAAGTTAAGGTCTCTTACAGATTTTCTTTGTTTTCAGCGTTTCTTTGCCGATGAACATGTTTTACAATAATTGCGCAATAATTATTTTTAAAGGTATTAACAATTAAAACATATATTTATTCATAAGCGATTCCAACGATATGAAAGTCCTATTTTTTGATTTTGACAGTTAACGATATTTTTTCATAACACGGCAGATTATCTTTGATTAATTGTCCTGTGCACTTTTCTTGTTATCAATAAATTCTAGAAAATGTAAATTTCAGCATATTGCGATGCTCTAGAAAAAAAATCTAGCACGTAGAAGAAAAAACAAACAAGACAGGTACACAATGTACTTGCTGACGCATAAAAAACTCCAAGAGCCTTACATAATGGCGGAAATCATGAATTACTATTGCGATAAATAGCTAAACGGTATGGCAGGTTCTCTTCTCTGTTCCTCTGTTGTTGGTGTTGGTCACTGCTTTTCAAGGTCGAGGTGAAGGTCGATCCTAACCCGTATTTTCGACACGCGGTTTAAGTTCTAGGGCTGAGCTTGATAAAAAAAATGATATTTCGGTAGTTCCCATGAAGGAATCTTGTATAACATATAATAATCTTCGAATGCATTTATTGACTGTGTCCACATTGAATTGATTATCTGTCAGTTTTAAATCTTACGGAATTCTGTTTCCACTTGAAATGGATGCGATTGAATAGAAAGTCTTTGGTTTAGATTATCAAATTTTTATGATGTTATAGGTCGACATAAACATAATTTTTATCTGAATATGGGATCATTTAAAGTTAGATTCAGTGTTGCGCAATTTTTAAAAAAAGGGGCCACTTTCAGCTACAGTAATTACTTCAATTAAATAGTAACTTGATACATTTACATATTCACTGATTTAAGTAATTTGAAGTTTCTGCAGAGTTCCTAGTTTTATAAACGGAAACATATATTACATATATAAACAATTATAAGAATTTCGTAAAAAATAAGTTCAAAATTAAAGAATTTGCAATTGGAAATCTATCAATTTTAAATGTCAATTTTAAATCTGTAAACATGGACTATTGCAAAAAAAAAACATTCAACATTGCGACGTCACCAATCAATATCGGTATTATGTGTTGAGAGCGCCGTGTATGCAGCTTTATATAGTATGTGCTAAGTATAAGTCTATCATGCATTTTAGCGATTTTAAGTTATTATTATATTCTGAAAGAATAGAATACTCTGCACCGTTTTCTTGCTATGAGATGATAAGGGAGTAAAAACATAAATATAATTGAGTCTTTTTAGGTAATTCAAGTCAACATACCCTTCTGTGAATGAACACACGGAGGTAAAGTTCAAGAGATGAATTCACGGAAGCGCGCAATTTTACAGCAACAATTTTTACGTGATTTGAAGTCTCGGACTCTGTGATCTAAAAGCATAGAATTCGAGACCTAAGCAAAGGGGCGTGGCCTTAGGCCTGAAACTTCGAGACATATGCTTTAAAAGTAAGGGCTCCGAGATCTTAGTTTTCGCGCCAAAGCGTAATAAAATCAAGGAGTGGTGCCATGAATTAATCTCCTGAAATTTCTTTCTGGGTATAAATTCAGTAATTTTGTACTAGATAAATATTGGAAGACAAATTGGATGGATAATAATAGAATACTTACGCATGTAAATTGCTCAAACATCTATTTTAATTCTCCACAATTTTTAAAACAGTATTTTTATTGCACAGTGTCGTTCATTAGAAAGCTGTCGCCGACTCCCCTGTGACTTTTTTTGGATCATTTTCGACTTAAATGAGCTTTGCTGGAATGTTCCTAATATGCAGATATATTCATACTCTGAAAAAATAACATGTAGTTACGCAGACGGTGTTGTCAGCACATAGACTTATATATTGAATGGAAACGTCGATTGCATCATTTTCTATTATGCACAGTAAATATTAAAGAGTCTTCAATGGAAAATATTCAAAACTGAAACAATTTTAATTCGCAAATCGTTAAAATTAAAGAACTTTTAATGGTAAGTCTTCAAAATGGAACTACTCCAATAAAACAAATCTGTCCGTTGCCCCACATTTTAGCATAGGACTTTTAAAATTAAAGGTCAAAGCGTCGATAACTGAAATTTAGTGATTTTAAATTATCTTTTGCCAATGCTCCTTTGGCTTTAACGAAAACATTCTCATTACGTGTCTCGTGAGAAAAAAGGTTAAAGAACGATTCATATGTAGATCTAATTTAAAAACCATTTTTTATTTGTAATGTAATTTTTTACGATTAATAATAAAACTACATGTTAAATTAGAAAGTGATCAATAATGAATTTGTAGATCTTTTTTGTGCCCACAACTTTTGTCTACTCATATTTTTTCGTATTTTCCATAGTTTTAAATATGACTTAAAATATGAATTCTCGTTTTTTTTTTGAAATGCTATAACTCTTCACAGTTTTTTTATTACAAAAAGTCTGAGGATAAATTGTTAGGCTTATGTAGTACTAAGAATATCCGTAATTAAAGTGAGCCAAAGCGTAATGCAACTTGCTAATTCTGTAGAAAGTTATCGTGTTCATACACGACAACACATCCAAGTAAAAACTGTTTTTCTCACTCGACAGATTTTCATATAAAAGCAATACCTTCTCATTGATGAGAACCTAAAAAGGTTCAAAATTAAGTATCTTTGAAATCTAAATTTTGAAAATAATTGCAGAACGTAAAACTGTACCAAGTTCAAAATTGAAGGATTTAAAATTTTAAATCTTCAAAATTATAGAACTTTAAATTGTAAATCTTTAAAATTGACGATTTTTTAATGTACAAAATTTATAGTTATAAATTATAAAGGTTTTAAGTTTTCTAATTAAAAAACTGTAATCTTGATGATTTACATTCGAAATTGCTTCAGTTGAGAAGGTGTAGAATTGAAAACTTGACTCGTGTTCTTTAAAATCAGCGCAATTAAAACTATTTAAATAAAACAGCCAAATGTAGATAATTTTAAATTACCTTATTTAAATTAAAAAAATTGAAGATAGTAATTAAACACTATAAACAATCAGAACTAAGCAAGTTGGCGAATGTTCAATTGTAAAAATCTGCAAAATGGACCAGTTAGGCTCAGAATTACATAATGTTTTTTAAGAATTTATTATGTTATAAAATCACTACATTAACTTCATATGCTTTTCTTTGCTTTTCCTGTTGGGATAAAATCTTACATTTAAATGAAGTTTACGGATTATTAAAGCCGATTAAAATTGTATAAAAGCGGATGTAACAATTTTAATATTTATTTTAATTTGTGACTATGAATTATATTTAATAGTACTTTAAATAGAAGCATATATTTTAATTCAAGAATTAGTCAATAAAAATAAGAAACGTTTAACAAACGCACTGTTTTTGCTAATGTGTATATATTTACATAAACATCTAATTTACATAGTTTTAGTTCATATTTTAGATACTCTAGTGTATTTGGAATTTCAGCAACTATCATCATGGTATTAATTTCTGTTGCTAATGGACAAAGTTTGAAAGTTTGTTAGTTTTATCATTTCTAGTAAAAAAGTGTTTTTAAAATCTACTATTGATTGGACTGTCTAATGTTTTGTGAAGAAAGAGCAAACGAACGAAAAAAATCTTGCAGCCAAAATTAAAATTACGGTGACGATTCGAGATTTCCAGTCAGGTGTGCAGGATCTCATTGCTGAAACTCTTGGCTCTCTTCAACCTTTTTATCATTTTCGCCACTTTTTTTTTTCTTTCTCTTTTGTCCAACAAACCCTCTCAGTTGCAAGGACAACGAGGATGACAACCACTTTACTCATTTCCAAAAGGGGCGTATGTGCCATCTGTTTTTTTTCACCGAATAAGCAAACGGTTCCCTTTAATTTATTTTTAAATTTAGGAACACTGGGGTATCCATGATTTAAAAAAAACCCTAAAAGTATGTATATTAATTCAGGAAACTGAGGAATACTAACTTTCAAGTGGTACTTGGCGATTTTTGGCTGAATTAACTGCAAAGTGGTTTACAATTCAGTTAACAAATATGTATATGTATAAAAAGACAAGGTCGAAACTTTTAGAAATTACGTATTAGAATAAAAGAACGATCGCTTCTAGATAAGGAAATGATTGAAGCTATTAGCGCTCTTTTGTATTGTATCGTCTGCAATCTTGCAGGTGGCCTATGTCACCTCGAGTATCTGTGATGTGAGATCTGAGACCATTAATCCTCCTCTGTTATTACTCTATACAGTGAATAACTCCTCCCCCACTTTGATTTCTTCCCTCTACTCCCACTCATCTTATTGTTTCTAGAATTTTGTATTTCAATTAACCTGTGCGTTGATGCAGGTTATACAAGTTTATGCTTCGAAGCTTGAATCATGCGTTTCACTTTTGTTTCTTACAATCGGCATTGTCTCTGCACATCATTAAATATTGTGGCACGTTTGTGTATGTACGTGGAAGTGAAACTCATAATAAGTGGTTTTTCGATTCAGTTACTAAAAAATGACACTTGATATGGGATTTGAATGATAGGTACTGCTTTGAAAATACTGTTCGTTTTCTGTATGACATTATTCATTTGTAATCTGAAAAATGAATATGATCGACATTGGCATTTCATATGTGGCTCGATATGCGGTTTAGTTTTTTTAAAGAGCTTGATTTTCTTTACAGGGACAATTGTAACATTGCAAATACAATTGGAAATGATCACAATAAAGTGAAACAATTGTCTGTCGATCTGACTCAGCTCATGTTTCGTGCGAACGTCGACAGTTTCCGGTTCCGTGGGTGAACTTGCACTTGACCTTGCCACATTGCACCTTGATGTATGTACTCTGCATTTGTCCTTCCCATAGCGCTTTATTAAGGAAATGAGCGAGAGTATCATTCCAATTAGAAAGTAGTTGATACTTATGTGTGAGGAAAGAAGTTTTTTTTCGAAATAAATTTTTAAAGTGGGTCATTTTCATAATATTTACAACACTTGTAAAGTAAATAATAAATTCTAAAAAAACTTTTATTACTGAACTTAGGGGGCGTTCACATATTACGTAACGCATTTTCTTGCCATTTTTGACCCACCAACCCCTCTACGTAACGCTTTTT
>JAAAKG020183984.1:6471-25566 GCA_010014905.2 Druon quercuslanigerum
TTTTCAAACAGAAAATATTAATTTATTAACAAAAAAGTAATTTTTTAACCAAATAGCTGAACCCTTTTACCAAAATAAGTTAATTTTTAAGAAAAGCATGCATTTTTAATCAAAATATATAAATTTTTAATGAAAAATATAATATTTGATGTTATTTTAACCAAAAAACATTGTAATTTGAAATCAAGCAAGAGTGGAATCCATCTAAAAACACGAATTTTGAACAAAATAGTTACTTTTTAACCAAATAGTTTAACTTTTTACCAAAATCAGTTGAATTTTTAACAAAAACCTGCATTTTTAATCACAGTATATGAATTTTTATAGAAAAATATAATGAGTGAAATAAAAGATAGTGGAAGTTAACCAAAAACACAAATTCTCAACAAAACAGTTGATTTTTCAAACCGAAAATATTAATTTATTAAGAAAAAAATAATTTTTAACCAAATAGCTGAATCTTCTACCAAAATAAGTTAATTTTTAAGAAAAACATGCATTTTTAATCAAAATAAATGAATTTTTACAGAAAAATATAATAGTCAATATTATTTTAACCCAAAAAGATTTTAATTTGAAATAAACACAGTTAAATTCAACCAAAAACACGAATTACCAACAGAAAGTTCTTTTTACACCAAATAGTGGAACTTTCCTTCAAAATAGTCGATTTTTTAACAAAATACATGGATTTTGCAATAAAAGAAAAAATTTAAATCTACATCAAACCGGTTCGATTTCCTTAAGCTGTCACAATTTTTTAAATCAAAATATCTCCTTTTTTGGTAAAAAAAACATGAATTCAAAATGCAAGGCAAATATTGAAAATTCGATTTATTCAAATTGTAATAATCGAAGGAAATCAGACCGGTTTGATGGCAATTAAGTTTTTATTCTATTTCAACAAGTGTAATGTTTCAAGCTTTTCTAAATTTGTATTAAAAATTCAAATAAACTACACCCCTCTAAAAATAATTTAAAAAAAAAACAGAAAGTAACTTTAAAGTAACTAAAATTAAAGTTCCAAGTTACTTTAAAAATTGTAAATAAGTTGAGCTATAAGTTACTGTTTAAAATAGTAACGAAGTTACCCTAAAAGTTACTTTTTCAGATTATAAAAGACAAAATACCAAAAGTTTTGCAAGGACGGCCTCGTCGTCAACCTCGAAAGTCATAACAGCTTTGTCTGTTTGAATATCTGCAAGAGCATCTCCGGGTTGAATTGAATCACCCTCTTTTTTTAACCATTTCACGATTGTTCCAGTTTCCATCGTTGGCGAAAGTGCTGGCATTGCAATATTTTGTCTGCAAGAAATTCAAGTTATAAATGAAGATAATGAATTTGGATTTTCAAATCAATAAATTAAGTTTTTACCAAAAAAAAAAAACAACAATTTTTCAAAAAAATAGGCTAATTTTAAACCAAAGAGTTAAATTTTCAAATTAAAATGATAAATCTCCAACAAAAAAGAACAAAATGAATTTTCAACGCAGAAGATTAATTTTAAACCAAATAATTGAATTTTCATCTGTGGAAATTAATTTTCTTCATAACAAGATCAATTTTCAGCCAAATAGTTCCATTTTCAAATTTAAAAAATCAATTTTTAACATAAAAAAGAATAATTATATTTTCAATTCAAAAGATTAAGATTTTACAGAAAAAAAACTATTTTTCAAAAACATAGGTTAATTTTAAACCAAAAAATAAATTTCTCACATTATGGTCGAAATTTTAACCAAGTATTAAAATTATCAAAAAACAAAATGAATTTTTAACTAAAAAAGATAAACCTTAAACTACAAAGGGCATTTAAAATTTTCAATTTAAAAAATTAATTTTTGCAAAAAAAAAACGAATTTTCAACGAAAATGTTGGATTTTTAACAGAACAGCAACAGAACAAAAATTAATTAATAACCAAATAGTTCATTTTTATAAGAAAGCAGTTGGATTAAAAAAAAATTCAAAAAAACAGATAATTTTAAACCAAAGTATTGATTTTTCAAAGTAAAATGATAAATCTCCAACTAAAAAATAAATTTCTAACATTGCAGTTAAACTTTTAAACCAATATTAAAAGTATCAAAAAACAAAATGAATTTTCAATAAAGAAGATTAATTTTAAACCAAAGAATTGAATTTTCATCTGTTGAGATTAAGTTTCTTCCAAACAAGATGAATTTTCGACAAAATAAATTAATTTTCAACTATAAATGATTAAATAAGTCAATTTTCAACAAAAAATAGACAAACTTTATTATTAATTCACAAGATTAAGATTTTACAGAAAAAAAACTATTTTTCAAAAACGCAGGTTAATTTTAAACAAAACAATTGAATTTTCGACCACAAAAATTTTTTTTTCGCAAAAGATGAATTTTCGACAAAATAAATAAATTTTAACTATGAAATATCAATTTTCTGCCAAATAGTTGCATTTTCAACTAAAAACGATCAATCTTCAACTACAAATGGCATATAACATTTTCAATTTCAAAAATTCATTTTTATTAAAAAAACAAATTTTTAACGAAACTGTTAGGATTTTCAACAGAATAGCAACAGAACAAAAAATTAATTATTAACCAAATGGTTAATTTTTATCACAAAGCATACCAAAAAATTAATTTCCAACAAAGAAGATTAATTTTAAACGAATGTATTAAATTTTCAACCCTGGAGATTAATTTTCTTCCGAAAAAGATGAATTTTCGACAAAATAAATCAATTTTCAACTATAAAAGATCAATTTTCAGCTAAAGTGTTGCATCTTCAATTTAAAAAATTAATTTTTTACAAAAAAAAACCAGAAAGGAATTTTTTAAACAAGACTATTTAATTTTCAACGCCAAATATTAAGTTTTAATCAAACATTTGAATTTTGAACCAAAAACATGATTTTTTTAACGAAGCTAAATAATTGTTTATCTGATAAGAAGATTTTTAAATAAAATAGTTGAATTTCTAACTAAAACAAATAAATTTTTAAACAAAAAATGGTATATTACTTTTTAAATTCAAAAGATTATTTTTTTACAAAAAAAGAATATAAAATTTAAAAATAAATAGGAAATTTTTAAACCAAAGAATTGAATTTTCAACTAAAATTATGAATCTCCAACCGAAAAATAAATGTTTAACATTTTATCTTAATTCTTAACCAAGTATTTAAATGGTCAAAAAAATTAATTATAACCAAATTAATGAATTTTCAACCTAAAAAATTATTTTTCAACCATGAACATTTATTTTCTGACGAGAAAGATGAATTTCCAACGAAATAAATTAATTTTCAATTACAAAAGATTAATTTTTAGCCAAATAGTTGCATTTCCAATTTAAAACAATTAATTTTTTACCAAAAAAAAACGAATTTTAAAAAAAATTGTTGATTTTTCAACAGAATAAATAAAATATTAAACCAAATAGTGGAATTCTGAACCAATAAGAATAATATTCTGAAAAAAAACGAATTTTCAACAAAATACACACATTTTCGGCAAGAAAAATTAATTATCAACCAAATAGTTAATTTTTCTAACAAAGAAGTTTGATCTTCAACACAGAAAACTGAATTTTCTAAAGAAAATTTTTTCACAAAGGTGTTGCATTTTCAACCAATAATATTAAATTTTAACCAAAAAAATTGATTTTTCAATGAAAAACATGAATTTTTAACGAAGAAGATTACTTTTTTACACAAAAAGATGCATTTACATCAAAATATATATGAATTTTTAACAAATTAGTTGAATTTTCTACTGAACAAAATATATTTTCAATCAAATAGTTTAATTTTCTAAAAAGCATATTAATTTTTAACGAAAAAAGATGAGGTCTTGTCAAAAAATGTAATAATTGATACTTCAATCATAAAGTATAATTTTCAACCAAATTTTTTAATTTTCAAAAGAAAAATTAGTTTCAAACCAAATAGTTGAATTTTTTACAAAAAGAGTGAAATTTTTAACCCAAAAAAGCAAACTTTGAAGAAAACAGTTGGTTTTTCAACCAAAACAAATAAGGCTTTCACAAAATTGTTGAATTTTATACAAAGTACATTATTTTTGTTGAAAAGTTATCTTTTTTATTTAAAAATTCTTCTTTGCTTGAGTATTCAACTTTTTTTTCTTGAAGATTTATATTTTTAGTAAAAAATTCAGCTCTTTAGTTGAAAATCTAACTGTTTAGTGGAAAAGCCTTTTTTTGTTTAAACATATTTTTTAACTAAAAATGTAATATTACCATTTTTTAAAGATTGATCTTTTTCAGTTGAAAATTCTCCCTTTTTGTTAAAAAAATAATTTGTTTATGAATTTCAACTTTTTTGATTGAAATATAAGCTATGACACTCTGTTAGTGAAAAATTATTTTTGTAGGTTGAAAATTCCACTATTATTTAAAAAATTTAATTATTTTGTTGGAAATTCAAAGGTTTTATTAAAAAGTCATATTTTATAATGGAAAGGACACTCTTTGTTTGTTAAAAATAAATTAATAAATTAAAAAATTTTAATTTGTATCTGAAATACTGTTTTATTCCGTTTATAAAAGATTAAAATTTTAAATTATTGCAAGATTAAAATGCTAGTAATGTTTTGAAAGAAGAAAAAATAAATAATTCAAGATTCTCGTGAAAAATTCAAGGAAAATTGCAGTTTTTCAAGATTTTCAAGATGTAAAATATAGATTTTACGTACTGTCCAGGAGGGGGTTCAGCAGCTTCAACTGGCGCAGAAGTTTCAGCCACAGATTGTGGAGAATCTGCTGCAGGCGCTGGTGCAGAAGCTGCGGCAGATCCAGATGCAGAATCCGGCATTTCCACCGATTTCCAATCCTCGTCAGGTTCCACGGTTAAAGCTATTAAAGTTCCTACTTTTATGTCCTTTGATCCCTCCGGGACCTGAAATTTTTTATTCAATCATTTCGATATACTAACACAAATTTTACATAAATATTAACAAGTTAGCAATAAATAGCAAATAATAAATAAACGTATAATAGTTATATTTCCAAAGATTTCACAAGGATTTCATTAATTTACAAATATTATCAAATCTTTAAAAATATTTCGCAAAGATTTCTACAAAATTTTAGAAAGACGTCAATGATTCCTTCCAGATTTCAAAGATTTCGCAAATATTTTAATAATTTCAGGCAAATTATCAATTCTTTCAAATATATTTCACAAAGATTTCCCAAAGATATCAAATATTTCAAATACTTCGCAAAGATTTTTGATAGATTTGAAAGATTTTACAAAGACTTCAACAATTTAAAAAATATTGTAAATATTTTATAAAGATTCCAATGATTTCCCCAAGATTTGAAAGATTTCAAATTCTGCGCAAAGATTTTGGATAGATATCAAAGATTTTAAAAAGATTTCAATGATTTCTCAAAAACTTCAACAATTTCCGAAATATTAAAAAATGTTTTAAAAATATTTTAAATATTTTATAATGGTTTAAATTATTTCCTAAAGATTTCAACCAACATTTAAAAAATATTTTTAATATTTGGAAAATTGTTAAAGACTTTAGAAAGATTTTAAAAAGATTTCAATGAGTTCTCCAAGATTCCAAAGATTTTACAAAGTTTAAAAAAATTTCGCAAATATTTACAAAATTTTGAAAAATATTTCAAATATTCGACAAAGATTTAAAATTTTAGGCAAAAATTTCGGATTAATTAAGGAGATTTCGCACGATGAAATGTATCAGAATTTTCGGTGAATTTTAAAGAAATCAGGGTAAATTCGAAAAATAAAGAAAAACTAATAAAATATGATTCGAGAGAATTTATAGGAATTTAAAAAATTGCAAAAAGTTTTCAATGATTTTGTATACATTTCCAGAGACGTCAGTTATAGGATAGATTTCAAAGATTACAATGATTTCGCCACGAGTTCAATAATTTCACAAATATTATCAAATCTTTAAAAATATGTGTCAAAGATTTTTAAAGATTTCAGTGACTTCCCAAAGATATCAATGATTTCAAATAATTCGCAAAGATTTGGGATAGATTAAAATTTTTTTACAAAGACAAAAAATTAGTAAATATTCCAAATATTTACTAAAATATTTAAAATATTCTATAAAGATTTCAATTATTTCCCAAAGATATCAAAGATTTCAAATATTTCGGAAAGATTTTGGATAGATTTAGAAGATTTGACAAGGACTTCAATTATTTCTAAAAAAGTTCAACAATTTCAAAAATATTGTACATATTATATAAAGATTTCAAAAATTTCCCAAAGATATCTAAGATTTTGGATTGATTTTAAAGATGTTACAAAAACTTCAATGATTTCAAAAATTTCCGAAAGATATCAAAGATTTTGGACGCATTTTAAAGATGTTACAAAGACTTCAATGGTTTCAAAAATTTTTTAAATATTCCAAATATTTACTAAAATATTTAAAATATTCTATAAAGATTTCAATGATTTCCCAAAGATATCGAAGATTTCAAACATTTCTCAAATATTTTGGATAGATTTAGAAGATTTGACAAAGACTTCAATGATTTTCCAAAGATTTCAATAATTTCACAAATATTAACAAACATTTCAAAAATATTTTTAATATTTTGTAGATTTTTAAAGACTTGAGAAAGATTTTAAAAAGATTTCTTGGAGATGTCAATGATTTCTCAAAGATTTCAAAGACTCCACAATTTTTGTTCAATATTTCGCAAAGATTTCGGATAGATATTTCGCGAAGACTTTAATCATTTCATACAAAAATCCGATAGAATTCACTAATTTCGCCACGATTTCAATAATTTCAGAAATATTATCAATTCTTTCAAATATATTTCGCAAAGATTTGCCAAAGATATCAAATATTTCAAATATTTCGCAAAGATTTTGGACATATTTACATAGACTACAATTATTTCATAAAAGTTTCGGATAGATTTCAAAGGTTTCAATGATTTCGCCACGATTTCAATAATTTCAGAAATATTATCAATTCTTTCAAATATATTTCGCAAAGATTTGCCAAAGATATCAAATATTTCAAATATTTCGCAAAGATTTTGGACATATTTACATAGACTACAATTATTTCATAAAAGTTTCGGATAGATTTCAAAGGTTTCAATGATTTCGCCACGATTTCCATAATTTCACAAATATTATCAAATCTTTAAAAATATGTCTCAAAGATTTCCAAAGATTTCAATGAATTCCCAAAGATATCAATGATTTCAAATAATTCGCAAAGTTTTTGGATAGATTAAAAGAATTTTACAAAGACTTTAATTATTTCTCGAAAATTTTAACAATTTCCAAAATACTTTTAATATTTTATAAAGATTTCAAAAATTTCCCAAAGATATAAAAGATTTTAAATATTTCGCAAAGATTTTGGATAGATTTTAAGGATGTTACAAAGACTTCAATGATTTCCAAAATTTCAAAAATATACCAAATGTTTCTAAAATATTTAAATTATTTTATAAAGATTTCAATTATTTCCCAAAGATATGAAAGATTTCAATTATTTCCCAAAGATATGAAAGATTTCAAATATTTCGCAAAGATTTTGGATCAATTTTAAAAATATTTTTAATATTTTATCAAGATTCCAATGATTTTTCCAAGATTTGAAAGATTTCACAAAGTTCTCAAAGATTTCGTATAGATTTAAAATATTTTACAAAGATAAAAAAGAAAACAAAAGAAAATAAGAAAAAATATTTTTAAATATTTCGCAAAGATTTCGGATAGATTAAAAATATTTCGCAAATACTTTAATTATTTCATACAAAATTCCGATAGATTTCAATAATTTCGTCACGATTTTAATATTATAATTTCGGAAAAATGATCAAATCTTTCAAATATATTTCGCAAAGATTTCCCAAAGATATTAATGATCTCAAATAATTCGCAAAGATTTTGGATAGTTTAAAAAATTTTCACAAAGATTTCAAAGATTTCATAAAGATTTCAAAGATTTCATAAAGATTTCAAAAATTTCACAAAGATTTTGGATAGATACAGAAGATTTTATAAAGATGATTTCCCAAAGATTTCAATAATTTCACAAATATTAACAAACATTTCAAAAATATTTTTAATATTCCGCAGATTTTTAAAGACTTGAGAAAGATTTTAAAAAGATTTCTTGGAGATGTCAATGATTTCTCAAAGATTTCAAAATATTCACAATTTTTTTTTAATATTTCGCAGACTTCGGATAAAATAAAAATATTTCACAAAGACTTTAATTATTTTATACAAAATTCTCATAGATTTAAATAATTTCCGAAATATTATCAATTTCAAATATATTTCACAAAGATTTGCCACAGATTTCAAATATTTCAAATATTTTGCAAAGATTTTGGAAAGATTTAGAAGATTTTACAAAGACTTCACCAATTTAAAAAATATACCAAGTATTTCAAAAATACTTTTAATATTATAAAAAGGTTTCAATAAATTAAAAAAAACTGCACAATGTTTTCAAGGATTTTGCAAAGATTCTGGATAGATTTACAGACTTCAATTATTTCATAAAAATTTCCGATTGATTTCAAAGATTTCAATGATTTCACCACGACTGCAATAATTTCACAAATATTATTAAATCTTTAAAAATAGTTCGCAAAGATTTCTACAAATTTCAGAAAGGTTTCAATGATTTCTTCAAGATTTCAAAAATTTCACCAATTTTTTTTAATATTTCGCAAAGATTTCGGATAAATTTAAAATATATCTCAAAGACTTTAATTATTTCATACTAAATTCCAGTAGATTTCAATAATTTAAGAAATATTATCAATTTTTTCAAATATATTTCGCAAAGATTTCCCAAAGATATCAAATATTTCAAATAATTTTCAATGATTTTGAATAGATTTAGAATATTTTACAAAGACTTCAATGATTTCCCAAAGACTTCAACAATTTGAAAAATATTTTAAATATTTTATAAAAATTCAAATGATTTCCCCAAGATTTGAAAGATTTCAAATTATTCGCAAAGATTTTGGATAGATATAAATGATTTGACAAGATTTCAATGATTTCTCAACAATTTCAATAATTTCAGAAATATTAAAAAATATTTTAAATAATTTATAAAGGTTTAAATGATTTCCCAAAGATTTCAATAATTTTACAAATAACACCAACATTTGAAAAATATTTTTAATATTTCGAAGATTTCAAAGATTTCACAAAGTTTTAAAATATTTTGCAAATATTTCAAAATACAGATTTCAATGATTATCCAAATATTTCAAACAATCCAAAAATATGGTCAATTATTCATTAAATATTTTACATATTTAACGAAGAATTCGATCAAACTCACGAAAATTTAGGGTAAATAAAGAAAATCCAAATATTCTACTAATTTTGGTATAATTAGAGTGAATTAAAAAAAAACTTTAAAAAATATTTGTTAATTCAATGAATTCAGGATAAATTATTAAGAATTCAGAGTGAATTCCAAATTGAATTCAAAAGAGTTGATATCAAAATTGAATTTTTTTAAATATTTCACTGATATCAGTAGAGTTTAATTAAATTTGAAAAAATTAAAGACACTTTGATGAAATTCACAAGAATTTGAAAGATTATAATTTAAAAAAAATTTTAATTGACAAATTTCTAAAAGTTACAACAAATTTTAAAATACTTCATAGATGTTTAAGAAATTTAAAAATAATTTCATGAATTTCAAGAAAACTCGAAACATTTCAAAAGATTTTAGAGGATTTTTGTGTTTTACAAAGATGTAATTTCACAAGATTAAAATTTTAAAAGATTCCATATTTTTCAAGATGAACACCTCTAAGAAACAAAAACGGGGAAAAAAATTAAATCAGTTCTTGCTCAAATCATATTTGTGAAAAATATGTTAAAAACTGTCATAAAAATTCATTTTTTTGGTTGATAAATAATTAATTTCTTTGAAAATTCATCGATTTTGTTGAAAATTTGTCTTTAGTTGGTAAAAAATTAGAAATTTCAGTTAAAAATTTATTTCTTTGTTGAAAAAATTAAACTATTTTCTTGATTTTTTTCGTAAATAATTTTTTTTACTGCAAATGTAGCTATATCGATTTTGCTAGAAAAATGATATTTTTCATCTAAAAATCCACTTATTTTGTTGAAAACTCGGTTTTTGTTGGTTAAAAGTTTAATTATTTTGGTAGAGAATGCATATTTTTGGTTATAAATTAAAATTCTTTGTTAGAAATTTATTTATTTTGTTGAAAATTCCCGTTTTCTTGGTTGAAAAACAATCATTTTGATTGAAAACGCAATTCTTTCTTTTGGTTCTAAATTTAACTGTTTGAGTTAAAAATTCATATATTTTACGCACTTATTACATCATTTATGGAAAGGAAAAATAAAAAATTGGTTAGGGAAAAATTAGGGAATTTTTATAATGAAGATTATCTTCTTAGTTATAAGCTTTATTATTTGTTTCGAAATCAAAACCCTTTGTCAAAAGTCATCCGTTTTGGTTAAAAAATTAACTTTTTTGTTAAAAATTCTGTTTTTTGGGTTGAAAATTCAACTTTTTTGTTGAAAATTCTTCTTTTTGGGTTGAAAATTTAACTTTTTTTTTTAAATTCTTCTTTTTGGTTTGAAAATCATATTCTGCTGTTAAAAAGTCAACTGAAATCCTTTTTGGATAAAAATTCAACTATTTTGTATGAAAATATATATTTTTAATTTAAAAATTCATCTATTCTAGTATAAATGGCATCTTTTTTGAATAAAAATGCAACTACTTGGTTGAAAATTTAACAATTTTTCTAAGAAGTCCTCTTTTTTTATTTTATTTTATTTTTTGTTGTTAAAAATTCATATTTTGAAGTTGAAAAGTAAACTAAAGTCTTTTTTGGATGGAAATTAAACTGTTACTTTGAAAATCTATCTTCGTAATTTAGCAATTAATTTGTTATATTTTACTAGATATTATTTTTTTGGTAAATATTCATATTTTTAATTGAAAATTCATTTCTTTCATTAAAAATTAAACTATTTTGTTGGAAATTGATATTTTTTTATTGAAAATTCAACGGCGTTGATGAATTTTAAACTACTTTGTTAAAAAATATTTTTTTGAATGAGGGTATATCTTTTTGCTTGAAAATTAAACAACTTTATTAAAAAATAATTACTTTGTATATAGTTCATATTATTTGGTAAAAAAATTAATTTTTCTACAGAAAATTCGTCTTTATCTTAAACATTCAACAATTAAGACATTTTTTTTCTTTTATGACCGAAAACCCTTTATTTTCTGAAAATTCGTCTTTTTTATATTTCTATGTTTTTTTTATATATATTTTAGTTTCAAATTTCATTTTTTTTTTAAATAAAATTTTATCTTTTTCAGTTGAAATATAAACTATTCAACTTGTTTCTCGAGAATTTATTTTTTTAAGTTAAAAATTCAAACATTTTGTTGAAAATTGAATTACTATGTTAAAAATTAAACTATTTTGTTTAAAAAAAAGATATTTTATAGTAAAAAAAGCATTTTTATGATTGAAAAATAAATAAATTTAGAATAAAGAAAAAAATACTTACGATAATCTTTGCGAGAATACTTTCTTCGTCAAATTCCATTGCCATTACTGCTTTATCGGTCTGAATATCTGCGATTGCATCTCCGGGTTGAATTCGATCTCCCTCTTTTTTTAACCATTTGACAATTGTTCCAGTTTCCATCGTAGGAGATAGCGAGGGCATCGCAAGTTCCTTGCCCTTCACTAAAAATAAATTTTTATTCAATTTAATCCACTAGAGCATAGCGAAAAAAAAAATCCGAAAATGAAAGATCCTATTTTCTTTTTATTTTATGTATTTAATTTTTATTTTATTTATTATGAAAGTCTCATTTTCTTCCTTTTTACAAAAAAAAAAGTTTGTAAAATTTGGTTCTGACCAGCAAAATTTGTTCTAAAGAGTGCTGCAAAAATTGCTTGGATCTCTATGAAATTCTTTTTTATTTGTTTTGAATTTTTTTATTAAAAAAAACCTTCTGAAGAAAAATTTAAAAAAAGGTAAAATTTTAGTTTGTAAATTTTTTTCTACTTTCTTGCAAAATGATAAAAATATAATCATTTTTAACCAAATTTAGACTTTCTAACAAAATACTTGAATTTTTAACAAAAATGGATAAATTCTCAAAGAAAAATTAAACAGTTCATATTATTTATTCTAAAAAAGTTAAGATTAATTTTCTGCAAAAATAATTAAATTCGCAAATAAAAGAAATGAATTTTTTTACCAAAAGAGATAAATTTTTAAATGAAAAAGTCAAATTTTAAACCAAGAAAGACAAAAAATTCGACTGAATTGTTGAATTTTCCAGCCAAAAACACGAATTTTCTACAAAACAGTTCAATTTTCAAATCGAAAATAATAATTTTTAACAAAAAATTTACGTTTTAACCAAATAGTTGGATCTTCTACCCAAATACTGAAAGTTTTAACAAAATACTTGAATTTTCATCAAAAAGGATGAATTTTTGTACCGAAAACATTAATTGTCAACAATAAAGTTAATTATCAAGTAAATGGTTAAATTTTTTTTAATTTTCAAAACAAAAAGTCGAAGTTTTGAAACGAAGAAATGAATTACCAACAAAAAATTTAATCTTTAACCACAAACTTTAATTTTATACCCAAATATTTAAATTTTCAGCTAAAAAAATAAAGAATATAAGTATATGAACAAAAATATAAGAATAGTTGATATTATTTTAACCAAAAATATTTGCATCTGAAATTAGACACAGTTAAGTTCAACCAAAAAACGGGAATTTTCAAGAAAATAGTTGAATTTTCAAACCGAAAATATATTTGATTTTCAAACAAAAATATTAATTTTTCATCAAAATATATGAATTCTCGACGACATAATATAATAGTTGATATTATGTAAATCAAAAATATTTTAATTTGAAATTAAACAAAGTTGAATTCAAGCAAAAAACGCAAATTTTAACAAAACAGTTGAAATTTGAAACAAAAAATATGAATTTTCAACAAAAAATTTACTTTTTAACCAAATAGTTGAACTTTCTATCAAAATAGTATTTTTTTAACAAAAATATTATTTTTTGATCCAAAGAAAAATATAAAGGTTGATATTATTTTAACCAACAAAATTTTTATTTGAAATCACACAATGTTGAATTTAAACAAAAAAAAAACACGAACTTTTAACAAACTAAATAAATTTTCATGCCGACATGATTAATTTTCAACAAAAAAGTTAATTTTTAACTAAATAGTCGATTTTTTTATAATTTTCAGACCAAAAAAAAACAACAAATTTTCAACAAAACAGTTAAATTGCCAACAAAAATGTTAATTTTTAACTGAAAATTTTAATTTTCCAACAACCAAAGAACGACTTTGAAACAAAATAAATAAATATTTAACCAAATAGTTTAACTTTCTACCAAAATAGTTGATTTTTAAACAAAAATATTAATTTTTAATCAAAATAGTTGATATTATGGTAATCAAAAAATATTTTTATTTTAAATTAAACAAAGTTGAATTCAACCAAAAAACACAATTTTTTAACAAAAAATATGAATTTTCAACAAAAAATTTAATTTTTAACTAAGAAGTTGAACTTTCTCTGAAAATAGTTGCTTTTTAAACAAAAATATTAATTTTTACTCAAAATAGTTGACATTTTGCCAATCAAAAAATATTTTTATTTTAAATTAAAAAAAGTTGAATTAAACCAAAAAAAAACACGAATTTTTAACAAACTACATGAATTTTCAAACCGAAAATAAGAATTTTAAACCAAATCGCTCAATTTTCATGCCTAAATGATTAATTTTAAACAAAAAAGTGAATTTTTAACTAAATAGTCGATTTTTTATAATTTTCAGACCAAAAAAAAAACAACAAATTTCCAACAAAACAGGTTAATTGCCAACAAAAAAGTTAATTATTACCCTCAAAAAATTCATATTAATTTTCTACAAAAATAGTTAAATTTTCATCAATAAGAAATGAGATTTTTTCTTACCAAAAGACATCAATTTTGAAACGAAAGCGCCGAATTTTTAACCAAGAAAGGAACCAAATTTCACTAAATTGTTGTAATTTTAAGGCAACAAGACGAATTTTCTACAAAACAGTTGAATATCAAATCGAAAATATGAATTTTTAATAAAAAAGGTAATTTTCAACTAAATAGTCGATATTTTTACAATTTTAAAGAAAACAGACGAATTTTCAACCAAAGAGTTTAATTACCAACAAAAAAGTTAGTTTTCAACTAAAATCTTCAGTTTTCTATTTAAAAAAGCGAATATTAAACAAAACAGTTCAATTTTCATTGAGATAGATGAATTTTTCAACTAAAATGATAAATCTTTAACCAAAAAAATAAATTTTTAACAAAGTAGTTCAACTTTTGACCAACTAGTTAAATTTTCAACTACAAAAGACAAATTTTCAAAAGAATAGATGAACCCTCTACAGACTTTTTTTAAAACAAAAAGTATTTATTTTCAAGCCAAAAACAATTTTTTTTCTAAAAAAGATTTGAATTTTTAAACTGACAATGTGAATTTTCAACAAAAAATTTTCTTTTTTCCAATCATCTTGTTGAACTTTCTACTAAAATAGTTGAATTTTCAACAAAAATAGTTGAATTGCCAACAAAAAAGATAATTTTTAACTAAAAAGTTGAATTTTCTAACAATAAAAGCGAGTTTAAAACAAAATACTTAAATTTTTAAACAAAAAGATGAATTTTTAACTCAAAACAAACACTTCTCAACAAAATATTCAAAATTTCAAATTAGGAATATAAATTTTCGAAAAAAATTTGCTTTCTTTTTCAATCAATTAAATGATCTTTCTACAAAAGTAGTTGAATTTTGAACAAAAACATGAATTTTTAATGAAAATATTTTTACTTTAAATCAAACACATTCATTCAAAAAAAAAGAATTTTCAACCGAAGAGTTGGAATTTCAAGCAAAAGAATAGAGTTTTTTTTTACCAAAAGAGATATATTTTAAAAAGAAGAAGCCGAATTTTGACTAACGAAAGAAAAAAAATTTCATTTAAATTATTGAATCCTCATGGCAAAAAAAAACTAATTTTATATGAATCAGTAGTATTTTCAAAGCGAAAATATATTTAAAACAAAAAAGATTTCAATTTTAAATCAAAGACAGTTGAAATCAACTAAAAAAAAAAAGAATTTTTAATAAAATAGTTTAATTTTCTACCAAAATATTTGAATTTTCTACCCGAAAAACAACAAATTTGAAACAAAATAGTTAAATTTTAATCCGAAGACTTAAATTCTGGACTAATATTATGAAACTGCCACCAAAAATCCGAATTTTTAAGAAAGCAGTTCAACTACCAGACGAGTATTTAAATTTTTAAACCGAAAATGTGATTTTTCAACAAAAAAATTACGTTTTTACAAAACTTTTAACAGAAACATGAAGTTTTAATCAAAATCGATAGATTTTTAACAACAAATATAATCGTTGATTTTATTTGAACCAAAAAATAATTTTATTTAAAATTAAATACAGTTGAGTTCAAACGAAAAACACGAATTCGTAAAAAAATAGTTGAATTTTCAAAAAAAAAGTCACTTTTTAACCAAATAGTTAAACATTGTATCAAAATAGATGATTTTTCAACAAAATTTTAATTTTTAATAAAAATAGATGAATTCTCAACGAAAAATATATAGCTGATACTATTTTACTACAAAAATATTTTTATTTAAAATCAAGCAAAGTTGAATTAAACCAAAAAACACGTATTTTTAGCAAAATAGATGAATGCTCAAACCGAAAATATTATTTTTAAACAAAATTTTCAATTAAATAGTCGAATTTTAGTTGATTTTTCCAACAACAGACAAACGAATTTATAACAAAATACTTCAATTTTTAACCAAATAGATGAATTGATCTTTCTACCAAAATAGTTCAAATTTTTAACAAAAGCATTAATTTTTAATAAAAAATAGATGAGTGTTCAATGAAAAATATAAAAGTTGAGACGATATTTTTAAAAAATAATTTATTTTTGTACACAAACAAAATTTGAAACAAAACAATTAAATTTTAATTCAAAAAAAAAATTTTTTTTAAAAGATTAGGAATCTTCAAACAAAGAACAACAACAAAATAGCCGAAATCTCTAAAAAAAAATTTTCCCAAAAGAGATGAATTTTCAAAACAAAAACAACACTTTTCAACTACTTGAACTTTCAACAAAAATAGATGAATCTTTAAAATAACAACATAAATTTTTAATCAAAATAGATGAATTCTAAATGAAAAATCTATAGCTGATATTATTTTAACAAAAAAAAATTTATTTAAAATAAAAAAAAAAGTTGAATTAAACCAAAAAACACGACTTTTTAGCAAAATAAATGAATTTTCAAACCGAAAATATTAATTTTAAGCAAAATTGTGCAACTTTTTTACCGGAATGTTTAAGTTTCAACAAAAAAGTTAATTTTTAAATAAATAGTCGATTTTTTAGTTGAATTTTCCAAACAACAAACGACTTTGAAACAAAACACTTAAATTTTTCACCAAATAGATAAATTTTGATTCCAAAACCAATAATTTTCAACAAAAGATTTAAATTTTTAAACCCGCAATATGAATTTTCAACAAAAATTGTCCTTATTTTTCCATCAACTAGTTGATCTTTCTATAAGAATAGTTAAATTTCTAAGACAAGCATTAATTTTTAATCCAAAATATATGAATTTTCAACGAAAAATATATTAGTTGATATTATTTTAACTAAAAAAGACGAATTTTTATCAAAATAGTTGATTTTTCTACACAAAAAAAAAAACAATTTTAAACAAAACAGTTAAATTTTAATCCAAAATAAATTTTCAACTAAAATTAAGAATCTTCAAACAAACAACAAAAAATAGCGGAAATCTCTGCAATTTTTTTTCCTAAAAGAGATGAATTTTCAAAACAAAAACAGCACTTTTCAACAAAAGATTTGATTTTTGAAACTGGGAATAGGAATTTTAAACAAATATTTCCCTTATTTTTCAATCAAACACTTAAATTTTCTACAAAAATAGATGAATCTTTAATAACAACATAAATTGTTAAACAAAATAGGTGAATTCTAAATAAAAAATATGATAGTTGATATTTTTTTTAAAAAATACGAATTTTAAACTAAAAAAATGAGATTTTTGTACGTAAAGAGATAAATTTTGAAAAGAAAAGGCTGAATTTTGAAACAAGAAAGAAAAAAATTCCACTAAATTGTTGAAACGTCAAACAAAAATATTAATTTTTAATCAAAATCGTTGAATTCTCGTCGAAAAATATATAAGTTGGTATTATTTTAATAACAAAATCTTTTTATTTGACATCAAAGTTGAATTAAACCAAAAAACGAGTATTTAAAAAAAAAGATGAATTTTCAAACCAAAAATATTAATTTTAAACAAAATTGCTCAATTTTCTTACCAAAATGATTAATTTTCATGAAAAAAGTTAATTCGGAACTAAATAGTCTACTTGTCTATCATTTTCAAATAAAAAAAGATGAATTTTCAACAATACAGTTGGCCAAAAAAAATTTTTTTAACTAAAAAGTTGAATTTTCCAACAACAAAAAAACGACTTTGAAATAAAATACTTAAATTTTTAACCAAAGAGATGAACTATGATACCAAAATCAACACTTTAAACAGAAGATTTTAATTTTGAAACCAACAATATAAATTTTCAACAAAAATTCTTTTTTTCAATCAAATAGTTAATCTTTCTATCAGAATAGTTAAATTTTTAACAAAAGCATTAATTTTTAATCAAAAATAGATAAATTTTTTTACGAAAAATATAATAAATGGTATTATTTCAACAAAAAATATGTTAAATCGAAATTGAACACATTTAAATTTCTATTTTTTAAGAATGAGATTTTCTCTTATCAAAAGAGATAAATTTTGCAAGGAAAAACCCGAATTTTAAATTAATAAAAACAACAAAATAGCTGAATTTTCGAAAAAAAAACAATTTAAAACAAAATAGTTAAATTTTAATCCAAAGAAATAAATTTTCAACTTAAATTAAGAATTTTCAACAAAAATTTGCCTTATTTTTCAATCAACTAAGTAAACTTTCTACAAAAATATAAGAATTTTTAATAAAAACACAAATTTTAAATCAAATCAGATGAGTTCTAAATAAAGTATATAATAATTAATATTATTTTAACCAAAAAATCTTTTGTTGTAAAGTCTATCAAAGTTTAATTGAACCAAAAAATACTGATTTGCAACTAAAAAATTGAATCTTTTTACGAAAAGAGATAAATTTTGAAACGAAAAAGCCGAATTTTGAAACAAAAAAAAATCCACTAAGTGTTAAAATTTCATCTACAAAACGGTTGCATTTTCAAAGCAAAAATAAGAATTTTCAACAAAAAAAGTTTTTCTTTTAAATCAAATAGTCGAACTTTCTACCAAAATGGTTGATTTTTAAAGAGAAACCTGAATTTTTAATAAAAATATATGAATTTTCAAGGAAATATATAATACTTTATATTAATTTTACCAAATAAGATTTTAATTTGAAATCAAACATAGATGAATTCAACCAAGAAAGAAGAATTTTCATAAAAATAGTTAAATTTTCAACAAAAAGAAATGAGATTTTTTTACCAGAAGAGATCAATTTTGAAATGACAAAGCCACATTTTTACTAAATAAAAAATATATAATTTCCACTAAATTATTGAACCTTCAAGCCAAAAAAGGACAAATTTTCTACAAAACCGTTGTATTTTCAAACTGAAAATATCAATTTTCAATAAAAAAGGTTACTTTTTAACCAAATAATTCAATTTTCCACCAAAATAGTTTATATTTTCAAGAAATATATGCATCTTTAATTAAGTAGTTGAATTTTCGATAAAAGAAGATGAAATTTCAAAGAAAAATATAATAGTTTATATTATTTTACCCAAAAAAAGATTTTAATTTGAAATCATTTTTATTATCCTTTCAAACAAAGAATTTGTTACGCATTCCTATTGTCAAC
>JAAAKG020183995.1:8318-25562 GCA_010014905.2 Druon quercuslanigerum
CATGAAAAAATATACATTTTAGCTTAAAAATCTTTAAAATTCTTTTTCAAAATTTTAGGAAATTATTTGAAACTTTTTTCAATTTGCTGTATAAAATCTTTTTAATATTCACCTAAAATTAATTTTTCAAAATAAAAAATCATATCAGATATTTACATGAATCTTAAGAAATTTTTTTTGACTTTGTCCATAATTTTAAAAAATGTCAAATTTGTTTAAAATTTTTAAAAATCTTTTCAAGTTTAAATTATTTTTGAATTTTTTAAAAAAACTTCTTAGTATCTATTAAACTTACTAGATTTTTTTCTTAATTTTGTAATCATGAAAAAATATACATTTTAGCTTAAAAATCTTTAAAATTCTTTTTCAAAATTTTAGGAAATTATTTGAAACTTTTCTCAATTTGCTATCAAAATAAAAATCATTTGAAATTTTTCCAGGAATTTTAAGAAAATTTTGTATTCTTATAAAACTTCAATATTCTTAAAAAGCTGCTTTTTCAAAATGTTTAAAAACCTGCATGAAACAATTTTTTTCAATTTTTACAAATTTTAAAATCTTCCACATTCTTTTTTGATTATTTTGAAAATATTTTAAAATGTACATGTTATTCTCTTGAAACCTTTCAAATTTTTTAAAAAGCATCTAAACTTTTTCTTCGTAATCATCAAAAATCTCAATTTTGTTTAACACTTTTTGGAATCGTTTCAATCTTTAAATTATTTTTGAATTTTTTCAAAACTTCTAAATATCTCTAAAAAACGATTGTAATTTTTTTTAATTTTTTAATCTTGAAAAATTATACATTTTAGTTTAAAACTCTTAAAAATTCTTTTTCAAAATTTTAGGAAATTATTTGAAACTTTTTTCAATTTCCTGTCAAAATAAAAATCATTTGAAATTTTTCCAGGTATTTCAAGAAAATGTTGCATTCTTTTTCAAAATGTTTAAAAATCTCCATTGAAACAATTGTTTTTCTATTTTTACAAGTTTAAATTTTGTATTTTTTAAATTTATTTTGAACTTCTACGTATTTTTTCATTTTACACGCTTTTTTTCAAATAGTGAAAACTTCCGAAATTGTGGAAAAATAATTTTCATTAGGATTTTCCAAATTTAAAAACATTTTTATACAATTTCTGAAATCTTTTTAATATTTACTTAAAATTAATTTTTAAAAATAAAAAATCATAAAAAATTTTTACATGAATTATATTTCAAAATTTTTCAAATTTTTCAAAGTTTTAAATTATTGTTGAATTTTTTAAAAACTTCTAAGTATCTCTTAAAGTTACTAAAATTTTTTTAAATTTTGTAATCTTGAAAAATTATAAATTTTTACTTAAAAATTTTCAAAATTCTTTTTCAAAATTTTAGGAAATTATTTGAAACTTTTTTCAGTTTGCTGTCAAATGTATTCTTGTGTTTAAAAATCTGCATGGAAACAATTTTTTCAATTTTTATAAGTTTTAATTTTGTATTTTTTAAAGTTATTTAAAGCTTTTAGGTATTTTTTCGTTTTACATGAATTTTTCTCAAATAGGGCTTTAAAATCTTCCAGATTCTTCTTTGATTATTTAAAAAATATTTTTAAATGTAAATTTTTTTCTCTTAAAACCTTAACAATTTTTTTAAAAAGCTTTCAAACTTTTTGTTTGTAATCATAAAAAATATCAATTTTATTGATCACTTTTTGGAATCGTTTCAATTTTTAAATTATTTTTGAATCCTTTTAAATCTTTTCTTAAATATTTTTAAACTTACTCGAAAAGTTTTAACAAAATTTTGAATGAATAATTAATAACTTATAATTAAATGTGGGTAAAATAAAAAAAATTGTATTATTTTGAATTTAAAAACTTAAAATAAAACTTTTAAAAAAATGTTAAATTTGTTTAAAATTTTTTGTAATCTATTCAAGTTTCAAATTATTTTTAAATCTTTACAAAACTTCTAAGTATCTCTTAAACTCACCAGATTTTTTTCAAAATTTGTTTAGTCTTGAAAAATTAAACATTTTTGCTTAAAAATCTTCAAAATTCTTTTTGAAAATTTGAGCATATTATTTGAAGCTTTTTTCAATTTGCTGAAAGAAAATTTGGTATTCTTTTAAAACTTAAAAATTCTTAAAAAGCTGCTTTTTCAAAAAATTTTAAAATTTATTTTAAATTTCTACGTATTTTTTCTTTTATACCAATTTTTTATCAAATAGGGCTCTAAAATCTTTAAAATTATTTTCGAATCTTTCGAAGAGTTTAAACAAAATTTTGAATAAATAATTAATAATTTAGAATTAAATGTGGTTAAATAAAAAAAAATTGTACGATTTTTAATTTAAAAACTTAAAATAAGAAACTCTCAAAGTTGAAAAGTTTAAGACTAAAATTTTTGAAATGTGACAACTCTATTAGAAACGAGTTGAAATTGAAAATAAAATAAAATTTGTATTAAATAAAAATTATCAATTTAAATTTAAATTGATTAAACACATTTTTTAAAGATAAAAAAATAATAAATTCACGGTCATTTTTTCAGTATAAATAAAATCTTTGTTTATTTATTTGTTAAATAATAAGTTCATTCATTTGTAGATAATTAGAGACTTCGATCAAAGCAGCTGCTTGATTATCAGCGCACAGGAAACAAAAAATAAAAAGCATCAATCTCTCAATCATAAAAGGACTGCTGTGTGCTTACAACTTGATGTTCAAACCTCAAGGTCAGCGACGGGACTTCCAGATTCCTAATTCCATATTCTCGATCTTCTTTTGAATCAGACTGGAAAAAACGACTAATACAAAAATTAACCCACTAGATTCAATTGCGTAAATTTTATTTATTTTATTTTATTTTTTATTTATTTTATTTTAATTAAATGTAAATTAATTTAAATATTTTTTTATTAAAACGCACGCAGTTATTTAATTTCTTTGAATTAAATGAATATTAATAATTAGTAATATTGTGCGCTACTATAATTCCAATTTTTAATTTTACAACTTAGACACAAAAAAATAAATAAGAAAAAATATCGTTAAAAAATTAATAAACTGAAGAAAAAAAATGGTTCCATCTAAATAATAAAATTAGAAGACCATAGACTTTAAACCTAAAAATATTTGTTATTGTTTTCAGCAATTTTTATTTTAAAAATTAAATTACTTGTCTGGTTAATAGAACACTTTTTATTGTTATAAACAATTTTTATGGAAAAATTCATACATAATGTGTTCATTTTTTTGACAACCATGGGTAGTGTTGACTAAATTAAAACTTACTCCATGGGAATCTTTGTATCGTTCTAAGAAACGTCAAGGTCGAGGGGGAAAAGATTCTGGGAACTCGCAGGACCGCTCGTTTATCTGATTGGTAATCCAGTGCTATCCAGTGTAATATAAATATTCTCACTGGTACTCCACTTTTAATTCGAGGACATCCACTTGTAATCCAGACTTATCCATTTTAATCCAGGTAATCGAGAGTAATTTGTGTAATCCACTTATTGTAATCCATCTGCCACCTGAAGTAATCCAACTGTAATACGATTTAATCAAAAGTAATTCATGTAATGAACTTGTAAATCAGAGTAATCCACTTGTACTCTAGTTCTAATCAGTAGAAATCTACTTTTAATTTTGAATAAGTTCGGATAATCCACTTATTGTAATCCATGTCTAACCCGAAATATTTCACTTTAAATCCGGTGTCATTAAATTAATTCTCAGTAATCCACTTGTACTATCAGTAGAAATCTACTTGTAATTGGGAATAACGCGGGTAATCCACTTATTGTAATCCATGTCTAACCCAAAATAATTCACTCTAAATCTGGTTTCATTAAATTAAATCTTAGTAATCCACTTGTAATGCGGAGTAATGTACAGTAATCTACTTTTAATTATTATTTATCCGCTAGTAACCCGTTGTAATCCAGTTTAATATAATTAATAAATTTGTAATCCCCGATAATTTAAGTAAATTGCAGTAATCTACTTGTAGTTTGGAGTAATTCACAGTAATCCACTTTTAATACAAATAATTAATTTGTACTCCACTTTTAATCCGTGGACATCCTCTTGTAATTCAGGGTTATCAATTTTTAATCGAGTTATTTGGGAGTGTAAACTAGAGTACTGAATTTTTATTCCAGTCCTGATTATTAGAAATCTACTTGTAATCCGGTATAATTCACTTTAATTCCAGACAATTTAGAGTAATTCGTGTAATCCACTTGTAATCCCCAGCAACTCAAGTAATTCGCAGTAATCCACTTTTAATTTTACATAATTCACTTGTGCTCTAGTTATAATTTGTGAGAATCCGCTTGCAATACAGGGTTATCCATTTTTTAATCCAGATATTTGGGAGTAATTTAGGTAATCCACTTGTAATCCGCTTTTAATTCAGAGTAGTTCAAAATAATTTAACTAATCCGAAGAATTACTTTGTAAACCAGAGTACTAAATGTGTATTCCAGCTCTAAGTATTAGAAATCTACTTCTGATCCGGTATAATTCACTTTAAGTCCAGACAATTTGGCGTGATTCGTGTAATCCACTTATTGTAATCCATGTCTGACCCGAAATAATTCACTTTAAATCCGGTTTCATTAAATTAATTCTTAGTAATCCACTTGTAATGTCGAGTAATTCACAGTAATCACTTTTAATTATTATTCATCATTTAGTAACCCGTTGTAATCCAGTGCAATATATTTAATCAATTTGTAATCCCCGGTAAATTAAGTAAATTGAAGCAATCCACTTGTAATTTTTAGTAATTCACAGTAATCCACTTTGAATCCACATAATTTACTGGTACTCCACTTTTAATCCATGGACATCGTCTTGTAATTCCGGGTTATCCAATTGTACTCTAGTTCTAATCAGTAAAAATTTACTTGTAATTAGGAATAAGTCGGATAATCCACTTATTGTAATCCATGTCTGACCCGAAATAATTCACTTTTAATCCGGTTTAATTAAATTATTTCTTAGTAATCCACTTGTAATGTGGAGTAATTATCAGTTATCCACTTTTAATTATCATTTATCATTTAGTAATGCGGTGTAATCCAGTGTAATTTGGAGTAATCCACTTTAAATCCGTCAACATCCTCCTGTAATTCAGGGTTATCAATTTTAATCCACAATTTTGGGAGTAATTCAGGTAACCCACTTCTTGTAATCCAAATATGACCTGAAGTAATACACTTGTAATCCGAATTAATTCAGAGTATTTTGAAATAATTTAAGTAATCCATGGAATTACTTTGTAAAACAGAGTAATCAACGTGTTGTTCAGTTCTAATTAGAAGAAATCTATTTGTAATCCACTTGTAAGGTGGAGTAATTTAATTTTTAATTTTATTATTTTTTTATTTTATTATATAATATATAATATAATAATAATAATAATAATAAAAAAAATATAAATATAAAATATAAATATTATTATATATATATTATATATTATATAAATATAAAAAATATAAAAAAAAATAATAATAATATAATCACTTTTAATTATTATTTATTCGTTAGTAACCCATTGTAATCAAGTGTAATATAATTAATCAATTGTTAATCCCCCAGTAATTTAAGTAAATTGAGGCAATCCACTTGTAATTTAGAGTAATTCACAGTAATCCACTTTCAATTAAAATCATCCAATGGTATCCTAATTTTAATCCGTCTGCATCCACTTGTAATCGAGGGTTATCAATTTTTAATCCAGATAATTGAGATTTATTCAGGTAAACCATTTATTGTAATCCAGAGTTATCAATTTTAATCTACATATTTGGAAGTAATTTAGGTAATCCACTTTTTGTAATCCATGTCTTACCCGAAATAATTCACATTAAATCCGTTTCATTAAATTAAATCTGAGTAATCCACTTTAAACTGGAGTAATTATCAGTTATCCACTTTTAATTATTATGTATCATATAGTAACCCGTTGTAAACCAGTGTAATATATTTAATCAATTTGTAATACCTGGTAAATTAAGTAAATTGAAGCAATCCACTTGTAATTTTTAGTAATTCACTGTAATCCACTTTTAATCCACATAATTCACTGGTACTCCTATTTTAATCCATTGACATCCTCTTGTAACTCAGGGTTATCCAATTGTGCTCTAGTTCTAATCAGCAAAAATTTATTTGTAATCAGGAATAAGTCGGATAATCCACTTATTGTAATCCATTTCTAATCCAAAATAATTCACATTAAATCAAGTTTCATTAAATTAAATCTTAGTAATCCACTTGTAACGCAGAGTAATTCACAGTAATCCACTTTTAATTATTATTTATCTGCTACTAACCCGGTGTAATCCAGTGTAATATAATTAATAAATTTGTAATCCCAGATAATTTAAGTAAATTGCAGCAATCCACTTTCAATCAAAATCATCCATTAGTACTCCACTTTTAATCGGTCCACATCCACTTGTAATCTACGGTTAATAATGTTTAATTTAGATAATTGGGAGTAATTCAGGTAATCCAATTATTGTAATCCATGTCTAACCCAAAATAATTCCCTTTAAATCCGGTGTCATTAAATTAATTCTCGATTATCCACTTGTAATTGGAATTAATTCACAGTAATCCACTTTCAATCAAAATCATTCACTGGTACTCCACTTTTAATCCGTGTGAATCCTCTTGTAATTCAGGTTTATCAATTTTAATCCAAATATTTGGGAGTAATTCACGTAATCCACTTCTTGTAAGCCCTATGTCCACTAGTAATTCGAATTAATTCAGAGTAGTTCAAAATAATTTAAGTAATCCAAAGAATTACTTTGTAAACCAGAGTAATCAACCTGTACTCTAGTTCTAATTAGTAGAAATCTACTATTAATCCGCAATAATTCATTGTAAGTCCCGATAATTTGGAGTAATTCATGTAATTCGCTTATTGTAATCCATGTCTGACCCAAAATAATTCACTTTAAATCCAATTCAATAAATTATTTCTTAGTAATCCACTTGTAAGGTGGAGTAATTTAGAGTAATCCACTTTTAATTATTATTTATTCGCTAGTAACCCGTTGTAATCTAGTGTAATATAATTAATCAATTTGTAATCCCCAGTAATTTAAGTAAATTGAGGCAATCCACTTGTAATTTAGAGTAATTCACAGTAATCCACTTTTAATACAAATAATTAACTTGTACTCCACTTTTAATCCGTGGACATCCTCTTTTAATGCAGGATTATCCAATTGTACTCTAGTTCTAATCAGTAAAAATTTACTTGTAATTAGGAATAAGTCGGATAATCCACTTATTGTAATCCATGTCTAATCCAAAATAATTCACTTTAAATCAAGTTTCATTAAATTAAATCTTAGTAATCCACTTGTAACACAGAGTAATTCACAGTAATCCACTTTTAATCCATGGACATCCTCTTGTAATTCAGGGTTATTAATTTTAACCAACATATTTGGGAGTAATTCCGGTAATCCACTTCGTGTAATCCATCTCTGACCTGAAGTAATACACTTGTAATCCAAATTAATACAGATTAGTTGAAAATAATTTAAGTAATCCTCGGCATTACTTTGTAAACCAGAGTAATCAACGCGTTGTTTAGTTCTAATTAAAAGAAATCTACTTGTGATCCGGCATAATTCATTGTAATTCCCTATAATTTGGAGTAATTCGTGTAATCCACTTAATGTAAACCACGTCTGACCCGACGTAATTCAATTTTAATCCAGTTTCATTAAATTAATTCTCAGTAATCCACTTATAATGTGGAATAATTTACAGAAATCCACTTTTAATTATTATTTATCCGCTAGTAACCCGTTGTAATCCAGTGTTATACATTTAATTAATTTGTAATCCCCGGTAAATTAAGTAAATTGAAGCAATCCACTTGAAATTTTTAGTAATTCACAGTAATCCACTTTTAATCCACCTAATTCACTGGTACTCCACTTTTAATCCATGGACATCCTCTCGTTATTCAGGGTTATCAATTTTAATCCACATATTTGGGAGTAATTCAGGTAATCCACTTCTTGCAATCCATGTGTGACCTGAAGTAATCCACTTTAAATCCGCTATCATTAAATTCATTCTCAGTAATCCACTTGTAATATCAAGTCATTCACAGTAATCCACTTATAATTATTGTTTATCCGCAGGTAATCCTGACAAATTTGCTTTTAATTGGGAGTACATCAGGTAATTCACTTATTGTAATCCATTTCTGACCCGAAATAATCCGCTTTAAGCCCAGTGCCATTAAATTAATTCTCAGTAATCCATTTGTAAGGTGGAGTATTTTACAGTAATCCACCTTTAATTACATTTTACCCACTTGTAATCCATGGTAATCCAGTCTCATATAATGAACCCTCTTTATTTGGAGTAATTCGTGTAATCCACTCAATTTAATCCACGTCTGACCCGACATAATTCACTTTTATTCGGTTTCATTAAATTAATTCGCAGTGATCCACTTGTAATGTGGAGTAATTCACAGTAATACACTTTTAATCAATATTTATCATTTAGGAACCCGGTGCAATCCAGTGTAGTACAAATAATCAATTTTTAATCCCCGGTAATTTAAGTAAATTGAAGCAATCCACTTGTAATGTGGGGAAATTTACAGTAATCCACTTTTAATCCGTCGACATCCTCTTGTAATTCAGGTTTATCAATTTTAATCCACTTATTTGGGAGTAATTCACGTAATCCACTTCTTTAAATCCATCTGTGAACTGAAGTAATACACTTGTAATCCAAATTAATTCAGAGTATTAAGTAATCCAATTAATTACTTTGTAAAAAAGAGTACTAAATGTGTAGTCCAGTTCTAATTATTAGAAATCTACTTGTAGTAATTCGTATAATCCACTTATTGTAATCCATGTCTAACCCAAAATAATGCACCCTAAATCCGGTTTCATTAAATTAATTCTTAGTAATCCACTTGTAAGGTGGAGTAATTTAGAGTAATCCACTTTTAATTATTATTTATTCGCTAGTAACCCGTTATAATCCATTGAAATATAATTAATCAATTTGTAATCCCCAGTAATTTAAGTAAATTGAGGCAATCCACTTCTAATTTAGAGTAATTCACAATAATCCACTTTCGATCAAAATATTCCATTAGTATTCCAATTTTAATCCATTGACATCCACTTCTAATCTAGGGTTATCAATTTTTAATTTAGATAATTGGGAGTAATTCAGGTAATCCATTTATTGTAATCCAGGGTTATGAATTTTAATCCAGTTATTGGGAGGAATTCAGGTAGTTCATTTATTGTAATCCAGGGTTATCAATTTTAATCCAGATATTTGGAAGTAATTCAGGTAATCCACTTCTTGTAATCCATATGTGACCTGAAGTAATACACTTGTAATCCGGTTTTTTCAGAGTATTGCGAAATAATTTAAGTAATTCAAGAACTTACTTTGTAAACCAGAGTAATCAACGCGTTGTTCAATTCTAATTAGAAGAAATCTACTTGTAATCCGCTATAATTCATTATAAGTCCCGATAATTTGGAGTAATTTTTGTAATCCGCTTATTGTAATCCATGTCTCACCTTAAATAATTAATTGTACATCCGGTTTCATTAAATTAATTATTATTAATCCACTTGTAATGTGGAGTAATTTTCAGAAATCCATTTTTAATTATTATTTATTCACTAGTAACCCGTTGTAATCCAGTGTAGTATAATTAATAAATTTCTAATCCCCTGTAATTTGAGTAAATTTAAGCAATCCACTTGTAATTTGGAGTAAATCACAGTAATCGACTTTCAATCAAAATAATCCATTGGTATTCCACTTATAATCCCTTGACATACACTTTTAATCTAGAGTTATCAATTTTTAATCTAGATAATTGGGAGTAATTCAGGTCATCCATTTATTGTCATCCACATGTAACCTGAAGTAATCCACTTATAATTATCCTTTATCCGCAGGTAATCCCGATAAATTTGCTTTCAATTGGGAGTAAAGCAGGTAATCCACTTATTGTAATCCGTGTCTAACCCGAAATAATCCGGTTTAAACCCAGTGTCATTAAATTCATTCTCGGTAATCCATTTGTAAGGTGGAGTATTTTTAAGCAGTCCACCTTTAATTACATTTTATCCATTAGTAATCCATGGTAATCCAGCGATTCGAACTAATTTTAGTAATCCAAGTAATTGACTTGTATCTTTTTTAATCTTTTTTAATCTCTTCTCTATCTCATCTTATCATTAAGCTATACACGACAATCTTTCGCTATCTCTCTTTCAATCTAAATTTCCTTATATCTTTTTCAATCCCTCATTTATATCTTATCTTATCCTTTATCAATCCACTTTAAGCTTTTCCTATCTCTCTGTCAATCTGTATTTCTGTCTATCTTTTTCAATCCCTCATTTCTATCCTATCTCATACTTTATCAATCCACGTCAATCTTTTACTATCTCTCGGTTAATCTAAATTTTCGTTTATCTTTTTCAATCCCCTCTTTTTCATCATATCCTATCCTTTCCTCCTATTCTATCCTATCCTATTCAGAGAGTTTAGAATATTCAAAGATATCGGAAAATTCATAGAGTTCAAGATATTTAGAATATTAAGGAATTTCAGAGAATTCGAAGAATTCAGAGAATTCCGGAATTCAAGGAATTTCTAATATTCAAGGAGTTCGGGATATTCAAAGATTAGAGGTAAATAAAAGAATTTCAAGGATTGCAGAGGATCTAGGGAAGTCCTGGATTTTGGAGAATTTAAGGAATTTAGAGATTTTCAGAATTTTAAAATATTCAAGGAATTCAGGAAATTTCAAAGCATTCAAAGAATTTCGAGAATTCAGAATATTTAACGAATTCAGACGAATTGAAGGAATTTAGAGGATTTAGAGAATTCAGGAAATTTTAAATATTCAAATATATTAGAAAATTTATAGAATTCAAGATATTTAGAATATTAAGGAATTTCAGAGAATTCTAAGAATACAGAGAATTCCGGAATCCAGAGAATTCCTAGTATTGCAGGAATTCAGGATATTCAAGGATTACAGGGACTTAAGAGAATTTCAAGGATTTCAGAGGATCTAGAGAAGTCCAGGATTTGAGAGAATTCAAGGAATTCATAGATTTTCAGAATTTTAAAATATTCAAAGAATTTAGGGAATTCAGAATTTTTGGAATAATTTAGAAAATTCTGAATATACAAGGAGTTCCGTTTATTCAATGAATTCGGGGTATTCAAGGGAATTCAGGGTATTTGAGAGCATTCAAAGAATTTTGAGAATTCAGAATACTTAACGAATTCAGACGATTTGAAGGAATTCAGGGGATTTAGAAGATTTAGGGTATTCAAGAGAATTCAGGGAATTTAGAAAATTCAAAGATATCAGAAAATTCATAGAATTCAAGATATTTAGAATATTAAGGAATTTCAGAGAATTCGAAGAATACAGAGAATTCCGGAATCCAGAGAATTCCTAATATTGCAGGAATTCAGGATATTCAAGGATTACAGGGACTTAAGAGAATTTCAAGGATTTCAGAGGATCTAGAGAAGTCCAGGATTTGAGAGAATTCAAGGAATTCATAGATTTTCAGAATTTTAAAATATTCAAAGAATTTAGGGAATTCAGAATTTTTGGAATAATTTAGAAAATTCTGAATATACAAGGAGTTCCGTTTATTCAATGAATTCGGGGTATTCAAGGGAATTCAGGGTATTTGAGAGCATTCAAAGAATTTTGAGAATTCAGAATACTTAACGAATTCAGACGATTTGAAGGAATTCAGGGGATTTAGAAGATTTAGGGTATTCAAGAGAATTCAGGGAATTTAGAAAATTCAAAGATATCAGAAAATTCATAGAATTCAAGATATTTAGAATATTAAGGAATTTCAGAAAATTCGAAGAATTCGGAGAATTCCGAAATCCAAGGAATTCCTAATATTTCAGGAGTTCAGGATATTCAAGGACTACAGCGAATTAAGAGAATTTCAAGGATTTTAGAGGATCTAGGGAAGTCCAGGATTTTAGAGAATTCAAGGAATTCTGAGATTTTCAGACTTTTAAAATATTCAAGAAATTCAGGGGTTTCAAACTTTTAGAAGTTTTTGAAGAATTTAGAGAATTCTGAATGTACAAGGAGTTCAGAATATTCAAGGAATTCAAGGTATTCAAGAGAATTCAGGGAATTCAAAATATTCAAAGATATCAGAAAATTCATAGAATTCAAGATAATTAGAATATTAAGGAATCTCAGAGAAGACGAAGAATTCCGAGAATTCTGGAATTCAAGGAATTCCTAATATTCAAGGAATTCCGGGTATTCAAGGATTAGAGGGAATTAAAAGAATTTCAAGGATTTCAGAGGATCTAGGAAAGTCCAGGATTTTAAAGAATTCAAGGAATTTTAGAAGTTTTAGAAGTTTTGGAAAAATTCAGAGAATTCTGAATATACAAGGAGTTTAGAATATTCAAGGAATTCAAGGTATTCAAGAGAATTCAGGGAATTAAAAATATTCAAAGATATCAGAAAATTGATAGAATTCAAGATATTTAGAATATTAAGGAATTTCAGAGAATTCAAAGAATTCAGAAATTTCCGGAATCCAAGGAATTCCTAATATTCAAGGAATTCAGGATTTAGAGAATTAGGGGAATTTAGAATATACAAAGATATCAGAAACTTCATAGAATTCAAGATACTTAGAATATTAAGGAATTTCAGAGAATTCGAAGAATTCAGAGAATTCCGGAATCCAAGGAATTCCTAATATTTAAGGAATTTAGGGTATTCAAGGATTACAGGGAATTAGGAGAATTTAAGGATTTTAGAGGATCCAGGGAAGTCCAGGATTTTAGAGAATTCAAGGAATTCAGAGATTTTCAGAATTTTAAAATATTCAAGGAATTCAGGGAATTTAGAATTTTAGAAGTTTTTGAAAAATTCAGAGAATTCTGAATATACAATGAATTCCGAATATTCAAGGAATTCAGGGTATTCAAGTTAGAATATTCAAAGATATCAGAAAAATCATAGAATTCAAGATATTTAGAATATTAAGGAATTTCAAAGAATTCGAAGAATTCAGAGAATTGCGGAATCCAAGGAATTTAGGGTGTTCAAGGATTACAGGGAATTAAGAGAATTTCAACGATTTTAGAGGATCCAGGGAATTCAGGGGATTTAGAGAATTCAGGGAATTTAGAATATTCAAAGATATCAGAAAATTGATAGAATTCAAGATATTTAGAATATTACGGAATTTCAGAGAATTCGAAGAATTCAGAGAATTCCGGAATCCAAGGAATTCATAATATTCCAGGAATTCAGGATATTCAAGGATTACCGGGAATTAGGAGAATTTCAACGATTTCAGAGGATCCAGGGAAGTCAAGGATTTTAGAGAATTTAAGGGATTCAGAGATTTTCAGAAGTTTAAAATATTCATGGAATTCAGGGAATTCAGAATTTTTAAATATTCAAGGAATTCAGGTAATTCAGAATTTAGAAGTTTTTGAAAAATTCAGAGCATTCTGAATATACAAGGAGTTCCGAGTATTCTAGGAATTCAGAGTATTCAAGGGAATTCAGGAAATTTCAGAGAATTCAAAGAATTTGGAGAATTCAGAATATTTAACGAATTCAGACGAATTGAAGGAATTCAGGGGATTTAGAGAATTCAGGAACTTTAGAATTTCAAAGAATTCGAAGAATTCAGAGCATTCCGGAATGCAAGGAATTCCTAATATTCCAGGAATTCAGGATATTCAAGGATTAGAGGGAAATAAAAGAATCCCAAGGATTTCAGAGGATCTAGGGAAGTCCAGGATTTTACAGAATTCAAGGAATTCATAGATTTTCTGAATTTAAAAATATTCAAGGAATTCAGAGAATTCAGAACTTTAGAAGTTTTTGAAAAATTCAGAGAATTCTGATTACACAAGGAGTTCCGTTTATTCAAGGAATGCAGGGTATTTGAGGGAATTCAGGGAAATTCAGAACATTCAGACAATTTAGAGAATTCAGAATATTTAACGAATTCCGACGAATTGAAGGAATTCAGGGGATTTCGAGAATTCTGGAACTTTAGAATATTCAAAGATATCAGAAAATATACAGAATTCAAGATATTTGGAATATTACGGAATTTCAGAGAATTTGAAGAATTCAGAGAATTCCTGAATTCAAGGAATTCCCAATATTCCAGGAATTTATGATATTCGCGGATTACAGGGAATTAAGAAATTTTCAAGCATTTTAGAGGATATAGGAAAATCAAGGATTTTAGAGAATTGAAGGAATTTAGAGATTTTTAGGAATTCAGGGAAGCTGTGAATTTTTAATTATAAACACTTGATTTGATATGGTACAATTTTTTAGAAATAATTAAAAAACAAATTATTTTAAAAGATCTTAATTTTAAAATAATTTGATAAATTGTCAGTTTTACGATGTAAAATTGATTTAATTTCAGTTTTAAATATTTAGAACGAAATTATTTAAAAATTATTTCATTTCAAACGTTTAATCAAGGAGTTGTCGAAATTTCAGGTTAAAAATAAATTATTAACCTAAGCATTTTTTCAAGCATAAAATATAATTATTTTCAAACAATGAAATTTTGAAAGTTAATAAAAAATTGCAAATGATTTCAGTTTTTAATATTATAATGTTGAAAGTTTCAAGTCGAATATCTTTATTAAAAAAATATTAGTTTCGAATTATTAATTTCATTTTTTTTAAATTTTCAAAAATTTCAAGTTAATTCCAAACAATTTCTTTTAAATTAAACTCTATTTTCTTTCGCACATATGTGCTTTTAAACTTTAAATAGTAAAAAACCAATTTAAAAACAATAGGAATAAAAAATAAAAGAACAATAAAAAGATCAAAACAGTTTTTTTTATCAAAAAATTACTTCCTGATGAAGGTATTTTTTGTGTCTTTTATTTTCGATTTAATTATAATTTTGAAACATGCATATTTCATCAGTTCTTGTGGGTAGGACGGTTAGTATTTGCATTTTTTGCTTTGCTTTTATGAGGTCATCAAGAATAAATTATTCCTATTCAACCTCTTCTCATTTTTATTTCTTTATTCCGAACATGAAAATAATTTTAATCTATCCTGTGAGACGTGAGATCTATTCTACAAATATCAATATTGCGTTAAAAATAAGTGCAAAATAACAAAAAAAATAATTGCATATTTAAAAATCATTAAAAAATTTTCCAGAATCAAAATTTTTTCATTATTTTGAAACTATTTAAAATTCTTAAAAAGCCTTTTTTAAAAATAATTTTCAAAAATCTGCTCTAAAATCTTCCAGAATCTTTTTGCATAATTTTGGAAATCTTTTTAAATGTTTTGAAACTTTTTCATTTTTTTCAAAATAAAAAAATCACTTAAGATTCTAGAATGTTGCCAAGAATTTTAAAACATTTTTTATTATCTAGAAACTATTCTAAATATCTTTTTAATTTGTCGCATTTTTTTCTAAAATTTTGTAATGATGCAAAATTGAAAAATTTTACTCTAAAATTATCGATAATATTTTCTGGAAATTTTGGAAATCTTTCAAAAGGTTTTTGACGTTTGAAAGAAAATGTGAAATAATAAAAAAATGCCCTAAAATCTTCCCATTTCTTTTTTAATCATTTTTTAAAACTTTCCAAAATGTTGAAAAGCTTCTAAATTATTTGTTCAAAATCTTCAAAAATCTACAATTAAAAAAAATGTTATCTTTAACAAAATTTATTCTACAAAATTTAAACCACAGTGTTCTACATTCTTTTTAAAATTTTAGGAAATGATTTAAAATTTTTTTCAATTTTCTTTCAAAATGAAAAAAAAAAATATTTTTCCAGGAATTTTTAGAGAATTTTTTTATTTACTTGAAACTATTCAAAATATTTAAAAATCTTTTAAAATTATTTAGATTTTTGTTTTACAATTTTGGAAATTTTTTTCAAAAAATTTCCAATTTCTTTTAAAATTAATTTTTTTAAATAATAAATCATTCAAAACTTTTCGAGTAATTCTGAGATTTTTCAAAAATTTTAAAAACCTACCCTCTAATTTTTTTTTGAAAAACTTGTGCAAGTTTAAACTTATTTTTAAATCTACTTAATACTTCTAAATTTATTTTAAAATTTACACTGATCTCTTCTAAAAATTTTTAATCTTACAAAATTGAAAATTTTTTCTTTAAATTCTTCTAAATTCTTTTTTGGCATTTTTGGAAATCTTTTTTTTCAATGCTCTCTAAAGATTCACTTTTTAAAATTAAAAATCATTGGCAATTTTCCCATGAATCTTAAGAAAAATTATGATTATCTTGAAACCTTTCAAAATTCTTCAAAAGCTTATCATTCTATTTTCGAAGTCTTCAAAAATTAAAATTTAGTTCAAAATCTTCACAAATCTACATTTAAAAAAAATTTTTAATCTTTAACAAAATTTATTCTAAAAATTTTAACCAAAATTTTCTATATTCTTTTTAAAAATTTAAGAAATCATTTTAAATTTTTTAAAATTTTCTTTCAAAATGAAAAAAAAATGTATTTTTCCAGGAATTTTTAGAGAATTTTGTTATTTACCTGAAACTATTCAACATTCTTAAAAAGCTTGTAATAGTTTTTCAAAATCTATAAAAATATACATTTTGTTAAAAAAAGTTTTGAAATATTTTGACATTTTAAATCATTTTTAAAAAATTTCCAAATATCGGAACATTCGAAATATCTTTTAAAAATATTTGAATTTTTCTTCACATTTGAAAGAAAATGTGAAATAGTTAAAAAAAACATGCCCTAAGATATTCTCATTTGTTTTTTAACCATTTTTTAAAACTTTCAAAATAATGTCTTAAAATTTATTTTTTGAAACAAATAATTATTTTTAATATTCCTATGAATATTGAGAAAATGTTTTCATTCTATTAAAAGCTTTCAAAAATGCTGAAAAGCTTCTAAATTTTTTTTTTCAAAATCTTCACAAATCTACATTTAAAATTTTTTTTAATCTTTAACAAAATTTTAAATATCGCTTAAGGTTACTCGAATTTGTTACGTCCGGATGTAGCATACCACCCTTCGGTTTGAGACCGGACTTAGAGATGCGAGTTATTATTAAGGGTCCCAAGAGAAGAGCCTCGGTGGCTCAGTGGTTAGACGCTCGGACTTCACCTCAGAGGTCCGGGGTTCGATCCCTGAGCCGGTA
>JAAAKG020184006.1:0-25561 GCA_010014905.2 Druon quercuslanigerum
TTTTGCGCCCAAAATAAGTTTCTGTGTGATTAATATTGTTTTACTTTCCAATACCTTTTAGATTTTGAAGAATGTGTAGAGGATATTAGTTGTTTAGAGATTCCACAATTCTGGCCCATTTTTCGTAAAACTTGTCGAAAGTAAAAAGAAAGTGATTGAAGAGAAGAAATTTGAAAAAAATTTGAGCGTGGCGCTATTTCAACGCAAAGGCGGCTCAAAAATTAATAATAATTTAAACCCTCAAACTGAATCTACAAAAAAGCCCTTAATCACGGCAAATGATGTTGAGAATTTACAGACTCAATTTCATTTAAGTGAAAAGGTAACTGAGGGGGTCGCATCATTTATTCGCTCTTGTACTAAAAACAGAAAGATTATTGAACCGAATTTGAGCATGAAACTAAGAGCTGAAAGTCACTGCCTAGATAGGTTTTTCACTGCTGAGCATTTTAGTTTTTCTTATGTCAAGGCTGGTAAAAGTTCATCAACGGATGAAATTATTGATTTTTGCTCAAATCTCGAAGATCTAATTTCTTATGTAATTGAAAAGCGAGAAGCTGGTCAAGTTCATTTGAAATTTGGCCTCGATGCTGGAGGTGGCTTTTTGAAGCTGTGCTTATCAATACAGTCTAGAGACGAGTCTGCAAGATTGGAAGGTACTTGTCAAAAATATGCACAAGTAAGCACAAAGCGGTTTAAAGATTCAGGAGTTAAGAAGCTTTTCATCCTCGGACTTGGGGCGAGTCCACTTTGTCAGAAAAACTTTGACAACGTATCCAAATTTTGGTCCAAAATTGACATTAATCGTTTTGGTGGAACTATCGCAGTTGACTTTAAAATGGGTAATATTCTGGCTGGCATCATGTCACACAGCAGTCTTTATCCATGCACATGGTGTTATGTCAAAAAGACTACATTCCACCAAGTTGGTCCTTTGAGAGCTATATACAGTATTTAGAAAAATTTTGAGGAATGGGAAGAAGCAGGTTCAGTTCAATCGTAAGGTAAGATTCACAAAAACTGCATCCATCCACCGATCGTCACGAGCACTGAAGATAAAGCACTGTTAGGCATAATTTTGCCTCCTGAACTCCACTTAATGTTACGTGTCGTTAACACTCTTTTCACTCACATGCTATGTAAATTTGAAGAAGTATCTTTCATGTGGGTAAGAGCTTGCCATGTGGAGAGGAAAGCAGTTCACGGTAATCCTTCATTTAACGGAAATGGGTGCAAAAACTTAATTGATCGTGTAGATATTTTGCGAGCAAAAAGCTACCTGCATTGCTTAAAGTATGTTCAAGCCTTCGATAATTTCCAGAATGTGGTGAAAGAAAGTTTTGGTGAATATTTAAATTCTCAATTCAAATAATGTAATTTGGTTTTCAAAAAAAGCTACTAAGATTTGAATATCCCCGTGACTCCTAAAGCTCACCCAGTCTTCTACCACGTAGCCGAATTTTGTGACCAGAAGCAAAAGGGATTGTGATTTTTCAGTGAACAGGCAATGGAGTCTGTTCACTTTGAATTTAAAGAGATTGTAAAGGGTTAACATTGTGAAATTCTATTATCTCCCTCTCCCGTCTTGTTCATGACAGTATTATTAAATTATTTATATAAACAGTAGCAATAAATTATTTATGATTTTTCCCTAATTGATGCATTTAAACCTTTACTTTCGACGATTTGCTTTTCCAAGCATAAGCGTTAAAGAAAATAGTAAAAAGTGCCTATGCAATATATACAAAATAAAATTTAAAAAAAAATGTGATATAATAATGTTCTGCAAAAAGTGGTCTGCTATAAGAGATTACAACTTCTATTTTATAAGAGCTAGAATCAATTTTTTTTACTTTTAAAGATAATTTAATCTTCTTTAATTCATTTACCCACAACTTTTATGTAGGATGTACAGGGTTCAAACTTTAGCCTACTCATTTAAGTGAAACTTGGTTCTGAGGAGGCATGTAGGATCTTCATCTGTAACAAAAATTTTTAAAGCAACTTTGTGCAGTTTACTATTATTGAAAAAAGTGCAATGAGTTTGTCCTACTTCCTTAATTTTATAAGGGCCTAACCATTTTTAACCTCCTTTAATGTACCTTTGATTTTTCTTTTGTACCTTCGTCCCCTAGCTTAAAATATTTATCTTTCAGGGGTTTTGATTGCACTTCTGGGATTTCTTTTATTTTTCTTCGCGCACCATCCAATTTATTTTCATTTAATAATTTTTGTTGTTCCAATTTTGCATAATAGCTTTTTTCTGTTTCTTCTTCTTCATATATTTCTCTTGCCTTTTGTTCAAAATGTTATTCGTAAGTGGTGTATCCAATTATCCGACTGCTAGTTGTAAAACTGTGCTTAATTCTCAAACCCTTTCTAAGTTGCTTAAATTATTTAGAAGGAAATTCGGTTCCATTATCTGTTAATATTTCCTTAGGTTTTCTATTTTGTTTTAACCATCTGTTACTTCCCTAGGGGTTGTAGGACCTTGTAGTTGGTGGGGAGGCTTAAGCGTGAGGGACATAGGGGTCAAAAGGACCTCGGCCTGCATGCGTATGGATATGGTTGTTGGGATCACTATTAACGGGCTCTCCAGGGTGGTTGAAAAGGATCCCTATAGACGGCCTCTCCTGGTATGCATGGTTGTAGTATGATAGAAGGGTGAAAGAGCCTAGCTAACACGAGCCTTCTGGATCCCTGGGTCGAGGACCCTCCCGGACTGATTCCAGTTCTTGTAATCGGTTATTGATTGAGTGTTCCGCTCAATGGGACCGCCCCCTCCCCAAGCCATGGGTTTAGAGAGATTGTGCGTGTGGCATTTTGGCACCTGGGCGTTACAAAGGTGTTTGAACGGCCTCAAGTGACACCGGACGACCTCCCCGAGTAATTGGTCTTTCCCCTGCATGTGGGGTTCTGCAGAGGCTGACCTTTTCTTTCCCTAGCTACTCGTGGGAACAAAAATGGATCACGCAAAACCTAATGAACAAGAAGAAGGAGAAAGGGAGGTAGCGGAGAATGGAGAGGGGTTGGGTCCTAACGTGTCTAACATAACCTTTTCATCCCAATCTGTCTGTCCGGCAAGCCAAACCCCGGCGGCGGTTGTGCCCGCAGCTCTCCCAGGAGTTGAGGGATTGATGGTCCCTCTGAGTGAGGCCATGGAAACGGGAGCGACCAATCAGTCCCCAAATATAAAACGCCTCAACGTTTCCCAGAAAAGGAGACTAAAGAGGCAAGCGCAGCGGGCTAGTATAGCAGCTGCGGTATCTAGCACACCGGCAACTACAGTGCCGATAAGCACTGAGGCTCAGATGCGGGGAAGGGGCTCGGATGGCGGTTGGAGATGGTCGGTTGGATGGTCGGTTGGAGGGACTCAACCCCTCACTTAATACAGAGTCCTAGCGAATTGTCAGGCAAGATAGCCCTCAGGAAGAGGACAAAACAGGAGGTGAAACAAAGCACCTCCGTGTTGTGCAAATTCCTGAGCCTTAGGCTAGAGCTCTTGGGGTCCTCAATTACAGGCCCTTCTACCACTTTCGACAGGTCAACTTTAAAGTTGCCGGCCAGGTGCAGGAGGAGCCTGTCCTCAGGGAGACCAGGAGCAGACCTAAATGACTGCCTTCGGTCTAACTATTACCCGAATTAACTTGCACCACAGCAAAGGTGCCTCTGCAGTTTTGCAGAGGGACCTAGCTGCAAGGCAAACAGGCGTCTCGCTAATGCAGGAACCCTGGTTAGTACGGGGCACCATCGTGGGTTTAAGGGGGTATGGTTTTTGTTACAGGGACTCCAAGGCGGTCAATCCAAGGACTTGCATACTAGCGAAGGGAATCAACGTCGTTCCGCTGCTTGAGCTGTGTTCCAGGGATTTGATGGTAATAGCCACGGATCTAAAATAAATCGGGAGGCTAGTCATGGGATCCACTTACTTTCCATATTGCAGCGATACCAATCTACCAGTGGAGGTGCGTACACTGGTGGAATACTGCAAGGTAAGGGGTCTTCCTCTTCTGGTGGGGTGCGATGCTAACTCCCACCATACTCTGTGGGGTAGCTCGGACGTCAACTCAAGGGACAACGATCTAGTGGAATACCTAATTACTACTGATTTAGATCTTCCTAATACGGGGCACACCCCGACGTTTCGTAACTCGGTCAGTGAAGAAGTCATTGACATCACTCTCTGTACCGGCAGTTTTACAGACAATATCAAGAAGTGGAGAGTCTCAGATGAACACACTCTGTCAGATCACTTACAAATAGAGTTCGAGTTGAAATCCATTGTGCCCGTTTCTGGTCTTAAATAGGCCAGAAATCCAAGAACGGACTGGGTCCAGTTTTCCACGAAACTAAGAAGTGCACTCTCAGAGGTGCCCAGGTCAATTAGAGACGCGGACACCCTGGAATGGTGGCTAAGATTTTCACGAAAGCCATAAAATCTACTTATGAAAGGCTGGGGAGACACACTGGCGGAATGGGAAACTCGAAGAGCTTCGGAGGGAAACCCGAGAGAGGTTTAGACGTGCTAGTACTGGGAAGGTGGGGGACCCTTGAACCTCATTCAGGACAATGAGGGATGAATATAGGAGTGCAATACGGATGGCAAAGCATGAAAGCTGGACCAACTTTTGCACAGATATCGAGAAAGGAGCAGAGGCGGCTAGACTGGATAAGCTGCTTTCTCGATATCCGGATGCTTATCTCGGCGCTCTGAAATTTCCCGGCGGGGGATACTCAGAGTCTGACGGGGACATCTTCGCTCATCTGATCGAGGCACATTTTCCGGGCTTCACAAAGTTAGGAGAAGAGGAGAGGGTCAGGTGGGCCCTAAAGTCCTTCAGTCCTTTCAAGTCTCCGGGTCTGGATGGTATATATCCGGTCTTCTTACAGAAGGCTGGTGAAATCATCATAGGGCCGATTATGAGACTTGCTAGGGCTAGTCTGACTTTAGGTTATGGTCCAGTGTCATATAGGGGTGCTAGAGTCGTTTTTATTCCGAAAGCAGGCAAGATTGGGTATACTTCACCCAAGGATTTCCGTCCCATTAACCTCACATCTTTCCTACTAAAAACTGTGGAAAGACTTGTTAATAGATATATCCGCGATTAGGTCTTGTCAAGTAGGCTACTTCACAAGCATCAACACGCCTATAGGGCTGGTCACTCAACGGAGATGGCCCTAAGCACAGCAGTTAACCTAATCGAAGGACAACTGAAGCTGAAAGGCCTTGCGATTGGAACCTTTATGGACATTGAAGGAGCCTTTAACTACACTTTGGGAGAGGTGATCAGGGCAGCCATGATCTGACATGGAGTGCCCATGGTCGTTGTAGAATGGACCTGCCACATGTTGGCCAATAGGAACCCCTGCTATGGTGCCTGGTTGTAGATGAATTCCTTTATCTGTTCACGAGTCAAGGCAACCACATTATAGGCTATGCGGACGATATATTGGTTATCGTGAGAGGTCAGCATCTGGATGCGCTCCTCGAAGTAATGCAGCAAGCACTAAGAGTAGTAGATTCTTGGTGCAAGAAGACTGGACTATCAATCAATCCGAGCAAGACGGACGCAGTTGTATTTACCAGAAGGTATAACTGGAGAATGACGAGTACACTGAGACTGGCAGAACAGCCACTGAAAATCAAAGGACAAGTCAAATATCTAGGAGTTATACTAGATAAAAAGCTGTCATGGAACGAGCACCTGGAAAACAAGTGCAAGAAGCTAGTAGCGACTCTCTGGCTCTGTAGAAGAGCCATAGGGAAAAGCTGGGGCTTGAAGGCGGAGACACTTATGTGGATCTACACACAGCGATCAGGGGACTGATTCTGAGAGGCATCATGGGTGCCTCGAAGTCGACACCAACAATGGCTCTAGGGGCACTTACAGGTTTGAAGCCCCTTAATCTCAGCATCAAGACCGTGGCTGCGAAAGCGGCCTAGAGATTAAATATGGTAAATGATAGCAGTATCTCGAAAACAGTGCGGAAAACAGTGCGAAAACTTGTCGCTGTCTCTTCGACAAGAAGTATCGTATTAGCCTATCCACAAGAGTTAAATGGCTTAACGGTGAGGCCCACCTGCCCAGTGATGGAGACAACTGGTTCACAGATGGCTCTAGGAACAGGGAGAACGCAGTAGCCAGTGTATATCGTAGAACGAATGGAATAGGTTTTTACAATTGCGATGGGGTCCTATTTTACAGTTCTACAATCTGAGATTATGGCCATACTCCAGTGCGCCTATAAGGCAGGGGAGTATGGTAGTAAAAGAAACATCCGTATCTGCTTAGACAGCAGGGCTGCTGTCATGGCCCTGAACGGAACAACGACCACGTCACTACTAGTCTGGGAGTGTTTTGAGGCACTGAATAGGCTAGCGACAGACAATCGGGTCACTCTGCTTTGGATCCCTGGACACAGTGGAATCAAGGGCAATGAGATATCGGATAAGCTAGCTAAACTAGCAGTAAAACAAATTTTATTGGACCTGAGCCGGTTGTAGGCATTTCCAGTAGGTTAGTTACTGAAGATATTAAAAGTTGGCTGACCATGGAACATCAAAACGAGTGGAGCTCTGTCTCTGGCTGCAGACAGGCTAAAATACTCCTAGGCTGAAAGCTAAACCCCCACTGAGCGAAGTAATTCTCAAGCTGCTTTCTCGATATTCGGATGCTATTCTCGGCGCTTTGAGATTGACAATTGAAAACTCAAGCTCGGGAGAAAGGACGTCAAAATCCTAACAGAAATGTTTATAGGCCACGGAAACCTCCGGTACCACAGACATAAGATAGGGCTTGAAGAAAGTCCACTCTGTCGAATGTGTGGAGAGGATAGTGAGACGCCTACCCATATCCTCTGTCACTTCCCCGCGATTGCGGGGAAACGTGTAATACTCACAGGCAGTATCTGCATCAATGAGCCTGAAATATCGGCCAACAGCGTGGCAGCGGTCCTCTCCCTTTGGAAAGGGCTATGGAGTCATGCTTGAGGCTTAGAAGGGGACGCAACGGGTTTACCCAGGCGTCAGGAGCTGTAACGGTCTCAACCCAGGACATTAATAATAATAATAATAATAATATAACCATCCGTTCCAATCTGGTATATCTGGTTCCCTATATGAGTTGTCTGTCCTTCCCTATTTGTATTTGAGACAAATAATACCATTTTTTATGAATTCCTAAACATCTTTAGTGATACTTGGCCAATTAGTAATATTTCTGATTCGTTAATTATTCTAAAATTGGGATAATATTATTAAATAAAATATAAACGACCATATAAGTGAATCCAAATTTAATGTGAACTAAATCGAAGTTACAAAAATATAAACATTTCAAAATATATAAGAAATAAATTTAAATATTGTTATCGCAAACGCTCAACAAATGATAGTGAGTAATTACAAAATCGAAAGAATCATTTATTTACCGACGTAATAACTATACAGCGGTAACTTTTATCATTGAAATAATTAAAATCTTAAACATTGCATTATTTCGTTAAATTAATTTTAAGAAGTCTGTAAATAAGATACGCAGACCCATAAACTTGTTTTCAATCCTTAACAGTAATGTGTTTGTGTTTGCAGTTATTTTTTTGAAATATATCGCTTAAATTTCTCTGTTCCATGATTCTACTAGAAGTCTTTTGATTTATTTCGCCTGCATTTGTTTAAAAAAGCTTCTAATAATATGTTGGTTTATGTGTTTTTAAAGGAATTTAGTTAGAATTTCTTCTGTCTCTTGTGTGCCATTTTTATTATCTTGTCTTCTTCATATTCTTGATTTGCTATCCGAATTTCTGTAATTCTTTAAGCCTCGTGTTTATTTCTAATTATCATTTGATTTAATATTTGAGGTTTTATTACAGTTTCTTTCTAATAGTTTCTTCAGTTTCAGGTAAATCTTTGATCCGTATTAGGTTGGTGCTGGTTCTACATTTTTGTATAATTCTTTCTTACGATCTTCTTTTATTTTGTTTTTTAAACTTTATACTTTTACATTCCAATTAAATGTTCTAAAATTGTAGTAAATTCTTTTGCTGGTGCTGATTTCACATATTGAAATATCCATCTAAGACCGGTTTTACTGCAGTTTTTTTATTTTATGACTTGATCTAAGTTTGCATTATTTTATTGAGCTATATTTTCTAGTTCTTCTTCTATTTCTTCTCCTATTTATACTTCAGCTATTACTTTGAGTCTGTATAGCTTTTTACGTATGCTTATTCCGTTAAACAATCAATTTGTACGTTAGAATTAATTTATCTTAACTGTCTGATCATCTCTTGTTTTGCTGATATTAGGTGATTAGCATGCACAATAACTTTCCAATTATAAATTTTATTTCTAATTTATTTTATTTTTTTCATTGTACTCCTTTTACATTATTATTGATTGTAAAAATTTAGTTTCCTTTGTTTCGAATCCAGAAGATGTTGTAAAATGAATCTCCCTAGTCTTTTTTATTTCCTCTTCCAATTCCTTAGTTAGTGTTCGTATTTTTTCAGGGTCTGGTTATCATGACTTTGTCTTGTGGTAAAGTTGATAAAGCATCGGCATTAGAGTTTATCATACCTTTCTTATAAACGACCTCGGAATCAAATTCTTCAACTTTGATTTTCCACCTTAGTAGACACTTGAAGAATATTTTACATTAATTACATTAAAAATATTGAAAAATTTTTACTGCTCATATAATGGTTAGTAATTTTTCTCAGTCGTTGTATAATTTTCCTCAGCTTTATTTAAGGTTCTTGACGCAAATGCAATGGGCCTGTTGTAAGGATAAACTCTTTATTACAATTTGGATATTTTAATATCGGGGATATAGTCGATGATTTTTTCATTGATTCGAATGAATAATGTTCCATCTGTATCCAATTAAAATCTCTTTGTGGCTTTATTAATTGTGTTAAAGGTTTCGCTGTTTTTGAAAAATTCCTTATAAATTTTCTGTGGTATCCTATCAATCCTGAAAATTGTTAAGTTTTTTTAGGATTTCTAGGTCTAGGATCATTTTTTACCTTTTCAATTCTTTCTTGGCTTAGTTTTATCTCTTCTGCCGTAATCATGTGACCTAAATATGAAAGTTCTGGTCTTAAAAATTTGCATTTATCAGGATTTAATTTTAATCTGACCTGCCTTAGTCTTTCAAATAAATTTCGTAAATACAGACAAGAGAAATACTTAGCATTTCCAAATTGCTCGATAAGTTCGTCTATGCTGGTTACAGATTTTGTTGCTCCTTGCACGTAAAAGGCCCGACATTCCGCCAATCCATCACATTGACTCTATCTTCATTGGCTCCCCCAGCTCTAGGGTAGTCGGCATTTTTGGCCGACCCATTAGTTATAATGTTGTTGGTGGTGGTGCACCCCATTTATATTAAATCCTAAAAAAAATAAAACAAGGCTCTACAAGAGAATTAAAAAAAATTATCTATTTTTTAGAATTCCGAGGTTGACTATTTGGCAACATTCCAGGTTCGATGACCTCTTCAATAGTTAACCACCTGTCAATAACCTTAATCTCTAATAGCTTTATAAAATTTTATCCATAAAACTCTCATCTAAGGCTCCTATTTCTTTCGACATTGCTTTAGAGTGTTGATGATACATTGACTTCTCGCTCTTTGCGCTCGATTATATATTTATCTGGCCCTTCGTGCTCGATAATGTGCTTACTTAGCGCTACTTTGTATTTCTCCTACATTTGATCAAAGACTTTTTAAGCCGCGAAGCTCACACTATGATCTAGTCGACTTACGCGTTATTTGTAAGTCCGTTAATTTGGAAATAGTAGTAGTCGTAGAATAAGTTTTATATATTTTTAACAAATAATCTTTTGGATTTGCCTTTTACTCTAACTTTTAACATTTTTATCCGAAACAGCTGGTTAACGAACTCAATCTTTCTTTTTGTCCCTAAGAGATTATGTTAAAACACGAACTAATCCAATTAGCCTTTTGAAAATTACCCGGTATACAGACGACGACAATAACAACAAAAAAGCCGCTTTTCGGAGTCATGGGGTCTCGAAACGTGCAGATTAAAAAAAAGCTGCGATTGTCAGTTTTCCATTACAAATTATACATTTTGATTATGATGAGAATGTAATAATTCATTATTTTGCGTGTCATCAAAATCAACTCGATTTTTCTTGTTTTTTTCGAAACACGTTTGATAAAGCGCAAACCAATCAGAGTTGTATTTAAAATTTATCTTTTATAAAGTCGATAACGATGAGGATACACAGATGGACACACCGTCGTGTCCTAAACATACAAAAGAATTGCTGCAAAGTTCAAGAATGTAAAAAGGAATAGTAAGAGAATAGACTAGAGTTTTTCGGTCGCTTTTTCGCGAGCACATTGAAAATATAACTTTTCATTCTTGCAGATTTACGCGTACGACTTCTGGAGCATAGTCAATCTAAAAAATGGCAGCTATGGATTTCTTGAGTGATTTCCTCTGTGTAACATTTTTGAGGCGTTCTTGGAGAAGTTGGATGATTAGAGTCAACGATAAGTTGCTCAGGAAAGTCCGGTAGCAGAACTGATCGAATGAATCAGTACCGCCTTTAGTTGAATTTTACAACATTATTATTACAGATTTTCCTGTTTCTCTGTTGATGAACCCATCTAAAATGCAATATTATAAGAGAAGAACCATCTTGTTCTTCTTCGGTGTATAGGAAACCAGTATTATGTCCAGGTCATATCCAAAGCGCGGCGATCCAACTTCTGCACTATTCTTTAAAGATTCCGAAATTTTGCTTTTATTCTTGCGTATAGCTCTTACGATCCTAAGTGAGTGTTCCTTTAGCACTGTCCACGCTGTATTCACTGATGTGAACCAGTTTACGCAAGTCACATTTCAATTACGGCCACGACTCTGGGTTGATAGAGTCTGAACATATAGTAGGCGAACTCCGAGAAGCTGCTTATCACTTGCGCAATATTCATATGTAATAATAATAAGATATATAATATACTGTTTTTAATGTAATATTTCATTAGAAATTTTCTTTTTACGTTTCACGTCTAACTTGTTTCGTACCTGAGGCCTAACTGACGACGGGAATGTGCGTGACCTGTCCTTAGATACCTAAAACGAATTTACATTGGGTAACAAGGGAAACTCAAATGAAAAAGCGCTGGAGTTAAAATGATCAAATATTTATTTTTAATCTATAATAAGCGTCTTTAATAGAAATTTCATTAGAGAATGCCGAAAAATTCCCATTTGATAGATGCCCGAAATTTATTAATTAATTAATTAAAAGTGGTTCCTTATTATCAAATGTATAATTAAATAATTTATTAATTACTAATACTGGACTTAAAAACTCATATGTTAAGAAAATGGTCGTAGTTTGGTTTCGCAGTGTGAATTAGTCACCGAATTGAATAAGGGTACAGTTTGCAAGGTGTTAGGAAAATTTTCTATTTTTTTTAGCATTCGCTGAATTAAGTCCTCTTGTATTCATTTTATAGGCACTTTATTATGTGACAATCCCGAACTATTTTTCACTATTTTGCTAACCAGATAATTGGACTATAAAGCCGAAGCAGTTTTAATAAAAGAGAGTACTGAGTCATAAAATTACAGTTGTTGATACATTATACTTTAATCTTAAACATCTGTAGACTAATTTTGAAAAGCGACGACAATCAATTTAAGATTGTCTTGACTGTTCTACTTTATAAAGACACATTTTTTAGAAGCACCCGACTGTGATAACGGTGATTATTCATGAACTATAGTAGTCACTATACAAAATTGCTGTGTGAAAAACACTGTCTCTGAAAACTTAAAAGCTTGTCAAAATATTGACTCTCATCAAATCTTAATACCACACATGGACAGTCTTGACTCTTGAAAACATCAAGCCAAAGGCAACAGTGCACACTTTACAAGCTGATGAAGCACCAAAACATTTACTAGTAGCATTGTGATTCAAATCGCTCTTTATTGTATTAAACATTGTCTCCATAAATTCGAAAAGATGAGAGTTATCTACATGCTGGTTTTATCTTCGGCGTTGATCCTCAGTTGCATTGGTAAATATCATACTACTATATATCTATGATTCCGAGGAGAATTTTTGAAGCGTCACGCCATGTTGACGTGTAAACTTAGAAGTGCCCCACATGTGAACGTGAACATATGGTACATTCCCATATGTGGATAGACACCCCAGCGGACTTTTTGAACAAAACGGTTACGTAGTTGCGTCAAAACACATAGTGACCACATAGTTCCGAGTTACACTGGCGATCCTAAAGTAAGACTGTCCAGAATAAGCCAGCATAAATACGAGAGAGGATCAATTTCGCAATGGCGCAAAAGCGTTTTTGGCAGTGGCTCTCTGTCGCACACGTAGAGTCCCTGCAGTTTCTACGCCGGTATAACTGGGCCCATGGTGACCGCAGCGGTCACTGGGTTCGCTGAGTAAAATTTTAATTTTGACACTTAATTACAATTTGTCGTAGAATTCAACTTCCCTTTTTATCTTTATACACATGTATTTTTAATAATTTGTCAAAAAACCATAAATTAAAAGTGGTATTTGGAAACCCGGCGTACAATATTGCATATGGAGTCACCCTTATAGTTTCGGTGGGGTGTCCGTCCGTCGGTCGTACTTTTTTCCAAAGTTAACTTTTTGGTTTAAAATTATTAGATTTACTAAAAATGTATTTTCCATCAATAAATATTAAATTTTCGTCAGTTTCATTATGCGTAGGAATATGAATTTTCTCATCACTGCCCTTCAAATGAAACTCAATTATTGATTATGTTTGTGTCACGATTTCCGCTATAAACATATTTTGTATACAAAAACAAGAAGCAAAAGCGCGTAGTCATGTTTCTAAACATCTCGAAAGAGATGATTAATTTTTGGTTCAAAATTATTAATTTTTAAAAATTAAAAGGTTCATATTAAAAATTTTTCATTTTTGGTCCCTTAAAAAAATTGCAATTAGCCGATTTACCATAAAATCTACTTTAAAAGTATGATTTTCTTATAGATAGAGAATAAATATTTATAACAATAAAAAATTAAAAAATCTTAAATTTTTACAGCTCTACAAAAATTTAAACAAAGAAAAGTGTAAAAATGAGCCTCTACAAATTGCTTAAGACTTTAATAATAATATAATAATAATTATTATTATTTAATAAAACCTACAAGTTAGATTGAACATCGATTTTTCATTTCGCCTCATTGTGCGGCCGTTCCAACCCCCTCCAGCTTCACGAAATTTTTGGGTCGGCCCCTGCGTTAAAAGTTAAGTAATTAAAAAAAAACTTCTTTCTTTTAAAAATTTTACCCTTTAAGATACGAATTTGATCATTTCTTGGAAATAATAACTGTTTTCTTGAAAATTCATATTTGTGGGTTAAAAATTCAAATATTTACGTAGATAATGTACTTTTTATTTCAAAGTCACATCTCAAAGTTGAAACTTTAAAGGAAACAGTATTTGGATAAAAATACTACAATTTTCCTGTTGAAAATTTGTCTCTCTAATTTAAAAATTGATCTATTTTAGTATAAGTTGCATCATTCCTGCATGGAAATGCAACTCCTTTTTTGAAACTTCACATTTTTAATCAAAGGGCCTAGGAGGGTAAGCATGCAAAAGTTGCCCCCGTACGTATGAAGTTTATTTTGTTATTGACAAGAAAGTAAAATCAAAAAGTAATTTTTCTCGAAAATTATTCAACCGATTTTGACGATCAAAATATATGTTATAGTGAGCCGATAGACTATTTTCAAAAAATTATGAAATCTTTAAAACAAAATATAGGGACAAAAAATGTTTAAAAAATTTTCAACATTTTTTTGAGGTTATGTTTTAGAGATACACCTCTTGATTAAAAAAATTCTCTAATTGTCTACTTCAAAATATATTTTTAAAAAAATTTGCACAGGTGTACTTCATGGCTTAAAAAAACAAACTTTCGCGCAAGGCGCCGCAGAGTGGGAAAAAAGCACCTTTTTGGACAAAAATCGACCGACAGTGCAATTCTTAACGGATTTTGATGTTTTTTTTAGAAATGACCGTAAGGCTTCCAGTTATAACAAGTATCTGCGGATATTTTAATTTGACTTAACGGAAATTTTTTACTTAACAACAAAGTTACAACTTTTTGTTGCTAAACTTTTCCGTGATACCATTTTTTCTAGGACTTTCAAATTCATTAAAATAGGGCATAAATCAATTAAATAAGTAACTAAAAATAATTCCCAGTTAGAATAACTAAAAAATTGGTTATAATGTTATAAAAAAATTAATTTACAAAAGTCATTTTTTCGTGATTCGCAATGATAGCTAATTTTAACCCATAGCTTTTGTATAAAGTACCACAGATAATTATGTGCGCTTACAATAAGTTAGGAGTAGATAATAATTGCCAATTATTTAAACAATTTTTATAAACAAATGTACATTTTGACCATTTTTTTATGAATAGCTCTGATTTTTTTGTGGAATCAGTTCAAAATGTCTCGCAAAAGACTCTTTGCTGACATATTTTTAATAGTGACAGAAACTGGTAATTATTTTAAAATAATTTATGAACGAATTCAATTTTTTACCATTTTTTATTAACAGGCTAGATTTTTTTGCAGAATGAACTGAAAATGTCTTGGCAAAGACGATTTGCAAATAAATCTTTCTTGAAATGAAATAAAAAAAATGAAGCAAACAAAATCAGGAACGACTTGAAGTTGCTGCAGCTACTGCAGCACAGTTGCTGCTGCAAATGGAAAAAGATGACCTCGCTAATCTTTTTGGTACAAAACAAGTGCTCCTTGGAAAGTGGGGTATGGAAGGTGCTTCTGCGCATCAGATGACACGGCAAAAGCGATGATGTGGATGCAAACGATGAATCTTATAACAGTGATTCTGAGAATGAAGAAATCATCAGCTATCACAAGAGCCTTTTCACGGATAAATCTTTCTTTTTGATTTCCTTCGTGCCTCTTCAATTAAAAGCAGATGATCATATTGTTTGGACGAACAAAACACCTTCATCTGTTAATTTCTGTAGGACAATTTATTTTAATTTCCTTAAAGAAACTATCACATAAAGCTGCTGGAAAAAGTTTGTACCTATTCCAATGGTGTCAGAGGAATGAGGTTTGATATCAGCTTTGACTTGAAGTGAACGATAATTGATGGAAAGGTATGTAATACTTTAACGGAACAGAAAGCATCATCTCGCTGCAATATTTGAGGAGTTGGTTCAAAACATGTTAACAACTTACCATATGGAGCTAAAATTCCATGCAATGAGGCACACTATAAATTTGGTCTCTCGACGTTGCATGCCTGGATTCGTGTTCTGGAATATTTGTTACATGTTTCCTACAATATGGATTTTAAAAAGTTTTCCGCAAGAAAAAAGGAAGAAAAGTAAATGAAAAAATCAAGAAAAGAACGTATTCAGATACAATTAGGATCCAAACTGGGATTAACAGATAATATGGTGAAGCAGGGTTATGGAACAACTATTACCGGAAATGTTTCCCGTTCCCTTTTGCGAAAAGATAAATCAGTTGCTAAAATAACCGGGTTGGATCAAGATCTGATCACCAGATTCTACGATATATTACAAATTATAACGTGCGGAAGGATAGTTAATTGTGCGAAATTGAAGACTTACTGTTTGGAAACCGCTGATCTTTGCATAAATCTTTATCCTTGATATAAAATGCCACCATCAGTACATAAGCTGCTTATTCACGGAAATGATATAATTGAATCTTTTGAGCTACCAATTGGTTGGTGTACAGAAGAGTCGCAAGAGGAAAACAATAATAGACGTTCTCCATCATCTTCTGCTCCATTCGGACCCTTTGATAAGCAGTTATAGAAAAGTAGAATTCAGGCAAATGAAACCTCTGTCAGAAATGGCTGAGAGTATGACAATCTTCAAGGAGTGAGCTCGATTCTTACTTACTGAAGCATAAAAATGGCCCTTTTCAGGGCCACATGAGTCAAAAAGGGCTGAGAGTATCACAATCTCCAGTAGGTGAGCTCGATTTTCACTCACTGAAGCACGAATGGCTATAAACAATATGACAGCAAGCATTCTTTTGCAAGACATTTCGAATTGATTCCACAAAAGAAATCAAGCCTATTCATAGAAAAATGGTCAAAATGTGCATTTGTTTAGAAAAATTGTTTAAATAATTGGCAATTATTATCTACTTTTAACTTATTGTAAGCGCACATCATTATGTGTGATACTTAATACAACATCTATGGGTTAAAATTAGCTAATCATTGCGAATCACGAAAACATGACTTTTGTGAATTAATTTGTTTATGACATTATTAACAATTTTTGTAATTACTCTAACCCACCGGAAATTACTTTTGGTTACTTATTTAATTGATTTATGACCTTTTTTAATGAATTTGAAAGTTTTAGAAAAAATGGTATCAGGGAAAACTATAGCAACAAAAAGTTGTGACTTTGTTGTTAAATAAAAAATTATGGTTAACTCGAATTAAAATTTCCGCAGTTACTTCTTATAACTGAAAGCCTTACGGTCATTTCTAAAAACAGTCCATCAAAATCCGTTAAGAATTGCACTGTCGGTCGATTTTTGTCCCAAAATTTTTTTCCATTATCATACTGCCTGTCAGTACACTAACTTTCTGATTCCGCGATTCACTTGCTTTAAACAGATCGTCAAATTTTCTGATGGCATCTGGATGTCTTCCTCGATACAACTTTGTGGATTCGCTATTCAATTGTTTTGACATGATTGTGAAATGTTTTCATAGCATCTTACAGCTAGCCGCACACTAACTTTCTGAATCCGTTATTCACTTGTTTCGATCTGATTGTCAAATTTTTTGGTCACATCTTAATGATTGTCAGTACACTAACTTTCTGGTTCAACGATTTACTTTTTTCGAACAGACTGTCAAATATTCTCATAGCATGTTGCTGCCTGCCACGATACTAACTTTCTGAATTCGTTATTCACTTGCTTCGAACAAATCTTGATTATCATCTGACAGCAGTAATAATTATACTTTTCTTCTAACAATGATTCAATTAATAATGATCCAACGTTTGAAATTAAACTTAAATCAAATCATGAAATTCCTGATGTTGAACGCATTCAACTTTTTATTCAGCGGACTGTTGCAACTAACAAATATTGTTTCATTGTTAAGAAGAAAATACACATACCACAAAGAAATCGGTGCTGTCGAGCTCATATAATCAAAAATCGTATATTTGATGAAGATCACTTGATCTCTTGATTTTTTATAAATCTGGCACAGTTTCATCGAGCGCTACACACGCGACTCGTAAGTTTGAACATGCTTAGATCGCTTGTCTGTTGAATCTCGCGCTTCGCGATCGATAAATGGTTGCCTCGCGCTTGGCGCTAGGATACTTAATCTTTGCATTTGGAATGCTTGAATGAAACTTTATCAAAAAGATCTCTTTTAGATCGCAGTATTAATATGCGTCTGGATTTGTAAATGCATATTTTCTGAACCATCTTAAAATAAATTTGAAAAAACTACAATACTGTTTTCAGACATTTATCTCTACCTCGCGCTGTAATGTTCAGAATAGGATTTTGTTTTTAAAATTTTTTTTATGGATAAAGAAAAATATTCTACAGGTCTTCTTTCATATTGTTTAAATATCTCGCGTCTTTCGACGTAACATTGGAATTTTTGATTCTCTGCATATTACTTTTAATAAATAAAAACAAAATTACGAATTCTAACGACAAATAGTCAAACGACATTTTTTAGGATTTGTCAAAAGCTATAATTTCTCTTTGAGACTTTTTTCTATCACTTTTTCTATCAATTTACTTTCGTGCGTTTTGTCGTTTTTCCACAAATTTTTTAAAAATGTTCAATGTTATTCTTCACGAGTAACTTTTATTTTTTCAAGAGTTATCGTGTTCAGGGATAGACAGCCGGACGACCGGACGGACCGATAGAAGCCCTTGTTAAAACTTGAATTTTGGTTTAAGAGGTCCCGAAACGTGAAAATCCGTATAAAAACTGTTGAATTTTGGATAAAAAAAAGACAAATTTTTAACAAAAATCAAGAATTCTGAACAAAAAAGTTTAATTTTCGACTGAAAAATACGAATTAAAGAAGACTAATTTACATCCAAAAACAGACATCATTTAAAAACGTACTAAACACGTACACATTTCTGCTTTTAGAAAAGAATTTCCCTAACCGTAGCTTAGCTACAAACTCTCGATATGTACAGCCATATAGGCGTAGTTATATAGGCAGGATGGAAATCTAGGTAATTCAAGCATTTGCCTCAAAGATAAGTTAATTTGATCATTTACTATCAAGTATTATGGCAGAAAATTTAAAAGCAATTTATTTAACTGTATTTGACATTTTAAATATTAAAAATATCAGTGAAAATTGAAGTCTCCTACTCGTAATGTATAAAAACATCAACCCAAGACGACTCTCGGTTTCATGTCGCCCTCCCCAACTCTTCCTTATTGACTGAAGTTTGGCGGGATGGACGTTATAACTACACTTTCCATTATATGAGGAATTAATACTTAACTTGGACATGATTTCGACTCGGAAAATAAACTTATTGCATAAAGGTGGTAGTTGGGCGTCTAATCTAAACAATGAATAATACAAACAATAAAATAGCCTCGGAAAGAACTGAAACTTTAATTGACAAAAGGCATGCATACGGAAAACTTAAAGGTCAACTTTCTGGCGATTAATGGATACTGCGTGTTTGGAATGCTAGGGGGGTGAATGATCTTAAGTTAAAAAAATTACGAGCAACTGTGCACGTAAGGAAACTAGATATTTTATGTGTGCTTGAAACAAAGAAAAAGGGATCTGATTTTGAATGAAAGAGCGAAGCAGCATCTCGGAGATCATGATTTCGTATCTCCCAGATTGCTGTGGGCTAGAATGAAAGTAGGAATCAAAAGATTATTTATCATAGCATGTTACGCTCCAGTTGATAGTGATCCTATAGAAGTAAAAGATGCCTCCTGGGGCACTTCAAATGACACGATAAATATTTGCGATCATGGTGAAATAATAATTCTGCTAGGAGATATAAATGGATGGGTAGGCAGCCAAAATCAGGGTACATAAAGAGTACTAGGTAATTGTTGGGGATCCAAGAACAAACTATAAGGGAGATAAATTAGTACGTCAAATTCAGAAAAATTAATTTTTGAATCAACCCAGAAGAAAAGAGGTTGGGGATGTGCGTTAGCATATTTGCAATGATGTCCGAAATATTTAAGACATCTTTATGATTGTAATGGTGTATCACTAGGGGTGCAAAGGTTGATGCAGCTTGAAATTCTTAAAAATATTTATGAATTCCATGAGTCCTTTGAAATAAGTGGTGGCCCTAATATCGCTGCGTATAATTCTATATGCACATTGACTGTCCCCTACGGTAGTGAAACCTGGACATACCAATAAAAGGATAAGTAAAATCAGGGCGGGCGGTTAGCATGCAATTCTTGCATTACGTATGCGGTAAAACGCTAATAGGCAAGTTAATGGGAGGATTCTCAAAGAATGTAATAATAATTTAATTAATACTTTGCAATCAATGTTTTTTATACATCTGCAGTATTTTTACAGAATCATCAAAAAGGCCACGAACCGATTGGAGCCCATCTTCTCCTAAAAGTAATGAGGGTTTGACTGCAGAAGATATAAACACCCTATTAAGTGATTGGGATTCTGGAAAATATTCATCTGGTGGTGATTTTGAATACCCTACGTCTATACCTTCGACTCCTGCACCATATACGAACCAGGATCATCAACCTGTACCAAGCCCAAACCGTGAGTTCGAATTCATCAATTTTATTGACTAATAATTAATACAATGAGTAAAATGTTAAAAATGACATACTTTAGTACCAAAGATTTAGATTTTGAATGAATCATTGTTCCCATTATTGAACGTTTTGAACACTTCACGTTTTTCTCAGAAGAGTAGAGTCGTATAAATAATCGTTTCATATCATAATGAATCCTAAATTCTCTTTTTCTCAATTGTACTATTAAAATAAGTAAATACTATTAAAAAAGAAGGGCAAGAATTGAAGTATGATATATATTTACCTTTGAGTTCTCCTCATTTTAGATTAATTAGTTGAATAAATTTCTTTGTGTGTTTTCTGAGAATCCATTAGATCATTAAAAGTATTCAAAACAGTAGTAAATTTAAAAGAAATATTTGGTAGGAAGGAACCAAAACTAAATTTAGCTCTACCTTTTAAACGAGAAAAATAAAAAGAGGTTCATTAACAAAGACACACTTAGCGATGTCGTATCATCACTTTGATAAAATAAGGGTTCTAGGGTCTTTAAATAAATTTTATAACATAAATTAAACAACAAGAATTAAAAGAATCGCAAATGATTGTCAAACGTGAAAAAATTGTTACATCGACTATTAATAAACTATTGGCTATGAAACTAAAAATTATCAGAATATATTAATTTCATTAAAAGTTTTAAAAATTTATAAATTTGAAAAATCAGTAGATTAACAGTTGGCATTTATAAGATATCAATAGTTGTAAAGTTTAGGAAAAATAAAGGATTTGATTAAAAGTCAAAGTTATAATTACTATTTAATTAATTCAAAATTATATCAAATATAGTACTGAAATTTAAAACAAAATCTCTATTCCGAGATGCTATAAAATCTTTTAACGAGCGTCACCAGAAACTTTTTTTTTAGAGATAATAAGAAAGAAAATTTGTTGTACCAAATAACAACATTATGCATGTGCACTGTTTTGAGGTTAGGATCTTTTTTCAGCATTCTCTCAATCCGATAATGTAGGTTTCTGTCGTACCGATGCTGTCTTCAGCACTCAATAATAATCATGGGTAACACACATAAACTCAAAATGCAAATACATCAAATTTGGAAAAATTCATTTTTTCAATAAACTCATCAGAAAACAAAATAAAATAAAAAGTTAGCTTAATTAAATTTAAGAAAGTAAATTAAATAACAAATAATTAAATAAAATAAAAAAAATAAAAATAAATAATTAAATAAAAAATCCTTTTCGTTGTACGAAAATTAATTCTTAACTGAAGATCCAGCTATTTCATTTTCCGCCGAAAATGTATCATTTTTAATTCAAAATTAAATCACTAGAATGAAATGAAAAATAGCAAACTAAAATTCTTAAAAATTATTTTTGTCTTATCAAAAAGTAATTTAATGAATGTTTAATTTTGGTTGAAAATTAAACTATTATACAGTTGAGTTATAAATTTAGCTCTTAGGTCTTAGTGAAATAGTTAAATAAAAAAAAAATAAAAAATTGTTATCAACAATTAAAAAACGCGAATTTTTTCGAAATTAAAAAATATTCCACTTACAAAAAAAAACATCAATACCGAATGTTTAAAAAATTGTATTCAAATTAAACGTACTGTCAACATTTTCCATATATTTTTTTTGAATTTTCCGAATTAATTTGAAATTCAATTTTTCAAAATAAAAACTTGTTTAAATTTTTCTGATATTAAAAATATTAAGAAATCCACATTTTGTTTTTAGTTTTTCAAAATCTTCTCAAAATTTTTATTAAGAGAATCTTCTTGTTTCTTTTTTGACTTTTTTAAAAAGTTTGTTACCAGAATTCAAGTCTTTGGGAAAAAGTGTAACCTTTTGTGGAAATAACTTTTCTTTATTAAAAATTAATTAGTTAATATGAAAAGTCAGGAATTTGGTAAAAAATTAATCTTAAATGTTGAAAATTCACCATTTTCATATTTTTTGATTAAAAATCAGTTTTTAAAACTGTAAATTTTCTGATTCCATTTTTCATTAAAAATTTATCTATTTTAGTTGAAAATTCATCTTCTTGTACAGAAAAATGAATCTTTAATATAATATTTAATATAATAATAAGTGACAGAAAGTAAGGTTTGCAAGATTATTGAAGTGTGTTAAAAGAAGCAAAAAATGTCTATGATACCTGGGATTTCAAAAGATTGTTAAGCGATTCGACGTGGAAGATTTCTATTAAATGAAATAATTTTTAGTGTCAACAAACCCCGTATGCGTATTTATGGTGAAATTTTTTTTCATTTTGTAATTAAGGCAAAAATGTAAATTATTTTCTTTTTATTTCTCAGACGTACTATTTCCTAATTATTTTTTATTTGTTAAACAATTTGATTTTATAAATAATTTTTCGTAAATTATTACATTATAAAAATATTAGAGGAAAAAGTTATTTTTCCGTATTGGCAAACTTAAATTCAGTGTTTTGGTTCAAAATGCAAGCGGTTTTAAACTTGAATTACAATTGATTTAAAGTAGGTGCGAGCTTGTTGTTGTGTTAATAAGTTTTATAATCAAATGCATTGTTGAATATTATTTAAAAAATAGACTTTTTTCTAAAATATTTTACAAGAGTGACTGATCCTTTAATAATTTTAATTTCTATAATCACACAAATGTTGCGGGTGGCCTTTTTCAAAAATTTCATTTTTTGATGTCAATAATTAACAATTATTTAAATATTTTTAATAAACAACAAACTGTCCTGGCAAAGAGTTATCGAAAAGATATTCGGAGCGTATTCCACAACAAAATTAAGCTTTTTTTTTGAAAATCACTCAATAACTTCGAAATTTCTGAACGTCTGCACAAAAAGTTGTAAATTTTTTTTAAGTAATAGATAATATCCCTGGGCATGTTATATGTATGTTTTCATTAGCAGACACATTTTCGATTTTGTCCATGCACCCACAACTTCCACCTTGAAGATGTAAATTGAAGCTTGAAATTTTGCTTAAAACCATCTTTTATCAAACACCACGCGCGTATCGTATCAAAATTATATTTTATGTTATGAATATTCTTTGAAATAAATTTTAGCTTGAATTTGAATAATTTAAATATTGTGATTTTCAAAGAAATGCAATGATATTTAATGGTTAGAAATATTCAAACTTTCCTGGTGTCGCTCATTTTAAATCCGAAGTAAGATGAAAAATTTAAAAATAGTGAACCCGATATAACAGACCATAATTTATGAAATTAAAACCATTTTACTCAAGACTGTTATTCGGGTGTTTTCAGGTCATGGATTTTAAATCAAAAGTTAACTTGGCGGAGGTAAAAATAAAGAAAGTAGTATGATGTGTAATATCTTTTAAAAAATATATATTTTATCAAAGTATTGCAGAACTAGAGTTTTCAAATTTAAAATAATCAAATCTAAAAACGCCTGTGTTTTAATTTTTAATAAAAGCAATCTTTGTTTTCTGTTATGATTTTTTGTATAGGATTCGTCATTTTTGAATTTGAAATTTATAAGTCGGATTTGTAGTCAGCGACACCATAAGCCTTTGACAATCCCTACTCATAATATTCGCTTCGATCAAAATATTAAATTTCTGCAAAGATTAAAATAAGAGATCTAACGCTTTTTCTAAAAATCCTTAATTTGTGCTTTAATTTACACACGAAAAAAAATCTGCGCATAGGGGTACCAGATACTGATCCAACACACTAAGCGCGTGCTGTTCGATGCTGGTATGCCAGCAGGTCAGAAGGAGCGTGACACGATGCATTCTGCTAGCTCGTCCTAAACTTCCAAGCTGCTGGCATATCAGCATCGAACCACGGGCGCTCTTTGTGAATCAATGTTATCTCGATACTCGCGGGTCGTGCGTTCGCGAGTTAAATCGGACGGTCCCCGATATATTGAACTTTCGTATTTCTGTTTTAAAACAGATATAAGTCAATCCCACGCGGACGGTATTGGTTTAACAGTTTCTGGTACCCCCCGCTACCCAGACATTCTTCCGCGCAGACCGGATTTGAAATCGGAAAACATAGATCTTTTTAAAAACGTGTATAGAGCATAGAATATAATATCTCTATGCCAAGATTAATCGATTTTGTGTTCACTTTTCACTTTCACTTTTCACAATCACTTTTTCAATATCTTTTCTATATTTACTGATAAATTATATTCGACTAAAAAAAAATTGACTCTGGATAACGTTTCGGTCCCTGAGTACAAAGGAAACGATACCTTATGTAATGGAATTCACACTACCAATACCTATATTTGTTACAAGGAAATGATACTCGGAAATTAGCGTTCGATTTACACACATTTTTGTATGTGTTTACGGTATGTTTTAATACTTTTAAAATATGTAATGTCCTGTTTTTTCCAGATGGGGAGTATTATTTTGCGATACATTCTGATCCTGGCATAGAAAATTATCCTGTCATGTCTCCTGCCCAATCCATGCAGCCCCATCCTGCCATTTACCATGCCCCTGATATGCCGTTTAATCCAGCGATGTCTTCTGCTCATGAAGCGTATCATACTGGTTCCACGTCTTCTGCCCCTGCCAAGCAATCTCCTAGTGCCAGACCCACATCTTCTTTTGCCCCTCCCCCCTATTCTATGCTGTTTGGGAAGACACTTGAACAACTTCCATATGAACGATTTTACCCAAAAAAGAATAAGACCCGAGAACTTGTAATTCAATTATACGAGTTTCTTCCAGGTTCGGGAATTTATTTGAGAACTAAAAACAATATTATCGAAGATGAGCTAACCGGAGTATACTTTTTAATGTCAGAAATTAATGGTGACGCCTTGGCAATGGTAGAAAAAAAACTAAATAAAGCTACGATTTTACGTGCATTGTATATGCTTCCACGTCCAGTAGGAAAACGAGCAAAAATAAACGTATTCAACCACAAGGTTAGCCTAATAGGGGCACAAGAAGCAGAGGACACTCCATTAGGATCGTCTCATTCAATCAACTCAAATTTTAAAAGGAAAACTGCGAAAGTCCCTGTTAAGCTAGCTTATCAGTTTATTAAGCTGCCCCCCTATACTACATTATTTGGAGTGGAAATTAAAGAACTTAAATCATATCGATTTTATCCTATTGGAGGTTCGAACCGGGAACTTTCAATTGAAACATACAATTTTCTTCCCAATTCAGGAATTTATTTGAAAAATCAGACACATAAATACGCTATACCAGCCGGAGGACAATTTGTGTTATCAGGTGTCAATGGTGACATCTTCGCATTAGTTAAAAAACAATACAGTAGGCATACGGTTTTTCGTGGACTATATCGAGAAGAAGTTGATCCTTATGTTCAGGATCGAGCAAAAATAAACAGATTCACCAACCGAGTTAGCCGAATCAATAAAGAAGAAGCAAAGGACATTCCATTAGGAAGACATGACATATTAATCGAATTGTTTGAAATGAGGCAAGTAGATTCGGTAAATAAGCCCAGAATGAAATTCGGTCGATCAGTTCGACCAAGAAAGTCATGAGGTTTTAGGAGTAGCATCTATAATAATGTACACATCTTATGCTGCATCCAACTGATGACCAACTAGATGCAGGTTAAGATTTCAAATCTGGGTCTTTGAAAAAAATGGTCTACATCGTCTATAATAAAAAAATCAATAAGTTTCAACTAATACTTCAATGACGCAAATTTAGAGAA